>CAKJVC010000085.1:0-226100 GCA_918026815.1 Chalara sp. BL73 | reverse complement strand
AAGTCAAAACGATGTGGTTTAGCTCTTCCAATATTACTCTTACACTCCCCGCTCTTAGCGAGGAATTTTCAATATTCATCAGGAAAATATACAAACCCTACGGCCGCTCCTCCTCCTACGGCAGCTCCACCACTAGGAATAAATTAGCGCCAGAACCAATTGAGGATATTGACAGAGCTTAAGAGACTCGAAACCATCTTAAGAGCTAAAAATGAAAGTAGATGAAGTGACTCGCTCTCGCAAGACGCAGCTTAGACTTCCAGCTCCAGGGAAAAACTCAATATTAATACGAAGAAAGACGAACCCTGCAGCAGCTCCTCCACCTGCGGCCGCCCACTACTAACAAGTTAGCACTATATTGAATTATAAACACTTTAAGAGTAAAAAGTGCTGAGGCCATCCTGGGAGCTGGTGCCTGAAGTCAAAACAAGGTATCTCAGCTCCTAAGGCTCTCTTCTAAGCTCCCTTTTCAGGACTGCAATTACACAAATAAGGAAATATGACGAACCCTGCGACTGCACCCCTCCCACGGCGGCTCCTTCTCCGGCAGAAGCTCCACCACTATTATGAATTAGCAGAACGTCTCGTTTAAACAATTGTAGGAGTACAAGATGACCCAAACTCTCCTCGGAGCTGAAGCTGGAAGTGAGCGGATATCTCTATTCCCAACTCCCAGTTCAGTAGGGCGTATATATTTATAAGGAAATCAGACGAACCCTGCAGCGGCTCCTCCTCCAGTTGATGCACCCCCTCCAAATCCTCCCGAAATGCTTGTGGGTTGAGGTGGCAGAGGGTCATTACTCGTTGCAACAACACTTGTGTCCGATGTTAGCGAGCTGGAAATAGTTATGTCCGTAAAAGGCGTGGTAGAAGTAGACTGTTCCGTAGGCAGCAAAGTCGTTACACTTGTTGATATGTCTGTGGTAGATAATATAATGGGTGTGGGAGTCGGGGTCGTATAATCATGAAACAATGTTGTGGTAGTTCCGTTACTAAAAGCAGAGGAATCTGTAGCGAACAAGCTAATACTGGTAGTTGGAAAACTTGACAAAGGAGGTGCCGTAGAATCTGGCATCTGGGAGGAAAAGTTTGAACTTGGAGGCGGCGTAGAAATGGAGGAGATCCATGTGTCGCTCGTTGTAGTCGAATGGAATCTCGTAGCATTCGAATATAGGCTCGACGAACGGCTACTTAGAATCCATGTTGATGAAATTGTAGTAGATGAGCTACCCGTTGGATATTCAGTAGACTTTGAAGTTGAATTCCCTGAAAAAAAACTGTTCGTACTAGTGCTAGATGCACTTGATAAGGTGGTGGACGTATAAGGGGAAATAGAAGGAAAAAGTACGTGTTTTGGGCCGTACTACGGCCTGAAGGTTCGGTTTCTGTCGTAAATGAAGTGTGCGGTGGTGAGGTCGAAGGGATGTATGAGCCATTGGACCAAATCGTGTTAACTTTAGTTGAGGCGAGGGATGAATGTAAGATAGTCGAGACATTCTGTGTGGCAATAGGCAATACCGAAGACTGGGTGCTTGAAGTTGATGGACTAGTTGTGATTGAAAAATTTGACCTTGAGGTATGTGGAATTTGCCCGTCACCCCAAGTTTCTGTGCTTGTGGGTGCAAAAGTGGAAGTGCCATTATTTTGTTTGCTTAGCGTTGGCTTTGGTATTGTTGAAGAGTTATCTTGGAAGAAATTAGTGGTACTCGGCAGTGGTCCTATGGTGCTGCTGGACTGGATGCCTGTTGGAATGGAAATTGCCGAGGAGCTCCAGCTGTCTACGCCCGATGACTGATGCGCCGTTCCGGAAGGAGAAGTCACCACGATCGCTGAAGAATTCCATATCGGGTAATAAGGGCGACTACTACTTGTGGGTCTCGAATACAGAGTGGTGTTTGAGAAATATGTACCATTGCGCTCAGCGAATTGTATGCCAAAGGCGGGAGCACTAAACAAAAACAGAATTGTATAAATGACGTCCATAATGATATATCATAAGCATTCGAAGATCTCAAAGACTAGAAGTAACGGTGATATGTTCGTAGGACCAAGTTTTTTATATGGTCACGAAATAGATGAAGGAATTGGGGACGTTCACTTTTTAGGTTCTAAGATAGCTTTCACCGAAAGTTGAATCATGGCTGGCTGGTACCCAACTGGAACAGAGTTGAGAAGCCCACGATGGACCTGCCAAAAATGTAACCAGTTCATTTATGTCAGCGTCAAGGGGCTGAAAGATGAAATAATCTCAATCATCCTGTTCCAAATCTGGAGCTGAGCTCAGGTTTAATGATTCCCGTGTGCATAATAAGTAGGTGAAGCATATGACAGGCCTCGCTGTGTATTCCATCCTTCCCTTTGGGATATTACTTGTTGCGACCTGAGCTCGCCACATAAAACAGTCGTCATGATAGAGTGGCCGGCTGATGCTTGTGTCGATGATATACGCTTATTAGATTTAGCTGCTCTTTGCAACAGCTGACGGATGGGGTAGCATGGTTTCCGAATTCGCATCGTGATGGGTTGCATTTGAGTTGCTGGTGGTTGATTCTTACAGGTAGTTTGGGGAGAGAGGAGGTTGAAGCTGACATGAGTTCCTGGTGCAACCCGCCATTAGCATGAGCTAAAATTGGACTACGCCACACCTCGCCAAGCGAGCTTAATGCAAGGGGTAAACCGTTTATATTATGAGCTAGAAGCTGATTCTGGTGATACGGCTACTCCAATCATTGAGCAGAAAATGTAGTAGCTAGAATTGGACCCTGGAAATGGCAAAAATCTACAGCTAGGTCATAAAATTTGACCGAAGCACTTTGATAGGTGGTTTGGTCCTACTTATTGCCAAGCATCCAATGTAAACCCGCCCAGCTTCTTCTGGGTTCGGTCCGTAAAATATATATTGTAAGCAGCCCAAAGATCTGAATCCAAGCTGACTCGTCTATCTTTTTTTTATTTAAAAACAATAGCTCTGACAATTCATACTAGCGATCAATGGATCCTATATCCTCTCATATGCACGACCATATTTCAAGCTGACCTGCAAATATCCACTTGCTTTACCCTTGGTGGCATATGCTACTCAAATTTCAGCTGTGCGTCACTTCTGTGCCTACTGCGCTCTTCGGAAACCACTGATTCCTATTTAAAGCGCAGGCTTGGGACATAAATTCTGTATATATTAATCGTTTTTCACGACTCGACTATAATTGCAGTCCTTCTATGCTTTTCAATTAAACATGCCTTTAAAGAGTATAATTTTTGGCCCTGCGCCACACCGTTCTAACGCAACTAAGATGGCTATCGTCGCACTTATCCTTTGTTCTCTGAGCAGGGTTGTATACTCTGGAGACGTAGAAGATGTTTTTAACGTCGGCTCCTGCAATATTGAGGACCTGCGAACAGTCCACCAGAGCGCTATCGGTATGATAAATCATGCGCGTGATACTATTAAGCTTCTTCAGGATAGGATAGAGACAGAGAGAGAAAATCGGCCAGATGACAGTCGGGCAAGGTTCGAAAAACCGAATGACAGTGTCGACGATCTCGAATTCAAGGTTGCACTTGAGACTATAACTTCTTTCCTAGGAATTCGGCCAGAAACAGATTCTAGCCGGGATCAGACTTGGGAGATTTCAATAGAGGAGGAAAACTATTTGAAGAGGATTCAAGGTTTGATACCAATACCTAATACGTTATAGTCTTTGGCTAAGCATCCATACAGAGAATTACAGGCTGATCTACGAGGCATTAAACACCCCAGAAGAAGGCATCAAATCCGAAATAGTTTGTGGAGATGATGGCATGAGATTAGTGAAGACGTTTGGAGATTTCTTGGATGCTCGCAGGCTTAGTTTCGACGGGGACAGAAATGATTTGTTGAGTGGTGAAAAGTACAGGAATGAACCTGGTAAGTTGTGCGCTTTACAGTTGCCGACTCAATCCAAAAGTATACTACTAATTCATCATATCAGAGGTCCCAGGGTATTACATCGCTGTCTCTAGTGATCATGTTCCCTGGGTCGTACCCTGGAAGGCGACTCTGTACGCCTCTGACCCTCCAAACACCGCAAATCCACATCCGAATTACTGCGCCTCGTTGGAAACCGATGGAGTGATATATGGCGAGCTCACGCGCTTAGCTAACAAAGGGATTGTGGGTGACGATAATGATGATCAGACTGTCAAGCGCATCCATCTCTGCGACGGAGTCTTGACTCTGCCGCTCGGATTGGCTGACGTGAGCGAGAGAGTAGAATCAGGAACAAAGTTGAGTGAATTAAGAACGATAGCTCAGACTTTCTTACACGAGATGGCGCACTATATCGATGAAGGTATGCCTCAAAATTCCCAACCTCGTTGTGCTTATCTCGGCGTTGTCCGACTAGTGCATGGAATTCCACTTGGCCTAACATTTACAATACTAGATATTACTGACATCCAAATGATAAGCGACGGCAAGACAGCCTATGGAGCTGAACTTTGTATGAAACTAGCTTTTGAAGAAAGGTCTAAGCCTATTTCCAATGCCGATAGCTATGCCCTGTTTGCATTGGCGGTGTCGTTTCCTGGCTGGGATTTCAGTAGCGGAACAGCAGCTGACATGTAAGGCGGTCAGCATATCGAGCGGGGATTACCACAGCTTATGAGCCCCTCTACGCTCTAGTAGCTAGTGTATATTTACACCTCCCTCGTAGTAGTCCAATCCATATCTTTCCCACTCGGGTCTTCAGTGTCCTGCTATACATTGTTTCACTCAGCCTAGCTTGACCGCTAGCTTCTATCAATTTTCATGATAAAAAGCTATCTAAGATTGAACAGGCGTAATTTTTCGGCACTAAAGCCATAGCTTCCTAATTAGCCAACCAGCCAACATTGCCATGACTCAACTAAATCTCCTATCCAAAAGCTCAAGACATTGAGATATATGTCGTCAGAGTGACAAATAATAATCGACAGCAAATTTCTCTGCTATTCTACTTTATACGCCAGTAAATACCATCTCTTTTCTCTCGCAGTCAATCCTTGACTTACGTTTTAGAGTAATGATATTAAGGCACATGCCTACACATGGATGTAAGAACGACTAAGATTCCTTTGCCTAGCGCCTCAACTGCATGTAGTAATCTGCCATCTCGAAGCAAGGGAAGCTTTTGGTAGGAAGTAGCACGACTTTTATTGAGAAGTGATGCAGTGTAGATGCTTAACTGAGCATAGCCTCACTGCAAAATCAACAAAGTTTTAGATTTGTATTAGACAGCGGAAACTCTACTTGTCATAGAACTACGACAAGG
This sequence comes from Chalara sp. BL73, assembly GCA_918026815.1. Taxonomy (NCBI): domain Eukaryota; kingdom Fungi; phylum Ascomycota; class Leotiomycetes; order Helotiales; genus Chalara; species Chalara sp. BL73. The sequence goes on along the minus strand of CAKJVC010000085.1, from coordinate 220,809 downwards.
CCGTCTACATAGCAAGCCTTATGCAAGCAACCCTCACCATCGCTCACCAGCACCCTTGAAATGGCCGCCAGCGTACCTATCCTGGGAATCCTGCGCCATAACACGAGTCTCTCTCCTTCTTGCAGCATTGAGCAGTTTTATCACACCCGTCTTAGCGTCCACCAACTCCTTCTCGGTAGCATATCCCCTACCACCTGCACCTGCATCTAGAACAAAACTGAGAAACTTCAGGTTTCGTGAGAAAGTCTCAACGTCCCAAAGAGGCCACCCAGTCTTCGAAATCCGGTTTGGAGACCAGTTGGGCTATTCCGCGAAATTGTAGCTTCTCAAGATTCGGAGGAAAGCGCTTGTAAAGGTTGGCGTAGATATCCTCGTCTTGAGCCCGCGGCTGGCTAAAAATGCCCGTGAACTTCAGTTGCAGGTGTTTCAAATTCGTCATCTCAACCAAGATTATGGGAAACATTCCTGAATGCCGCTTCCGCCCATCCAAACCATGTAATACTCTAATGCTCAATCCCTCAAGGCACATAATTATGTGCGGTTTAGCTAATACTAAGTTCACAGATTGATCCACGGCATCGTTCTCCAACACAAACGAACTTGTTTGATCTTACAGCGTTTCTTGTCAGCAGTCTCTCTGAATTTGAGCCCGAGTGTTTACAGTGGCGTGTTCTGAAGAATGCAAGGTCGGAAATCGATATTGCATTTATACGATAAGAATCACAAGCTTCAATGGTTAAGTTTTAAAAACCGCGGGTTTGTTTGCTGATATGTAAAAGCAAGCTCCGAAGTAGCTTACGTTCGATCGACGTATGTAGAATCTTCCAGGATTCTTTTTTTTTGCAACGGCCGTACGCATTTTTGAAGGGTGAAAAGGGTACACATTCTACGAGTGTGTACTTCGTTAGTGAAGCATCAGCCAATAACAGTGTGGCACACTCCACGGATGCTGCCTGGTTGTCCCATCTAGAGTATAGTCTTGGTATTGATGTTGCCCATCAGAATTGCTTGCTCTTTTATTTAATTAATCACATCCTGTTAAAAATAGTGGTAATTAAAAACATATAGCAATTATGAAATATTATCTCTGGCTTTGGAAGATAAGTTTCTCATCTCATGATCAGACTGGTCTTCTAAAACGCAGCCAGAGAGGCTGTTGCAATTCCTTTATCATTGGTCAGCTCAAGGTCAACTTAAAAACCTTGATCGCCTTTCCTCGAACCCTCTATACTCATAAGCATACTCACCCCCGACGTCTCTGACCATGTATCCCGAAAACCATTCCTGGCACAAAACTTCCATCCAGGCTCATCCGCCCCAAACGAAACATAGGCCTGCCTTCAGTCGCCCTCTCCTTAATCCTATTCAGGGGCATCTCCAGCACCGCACCCCCACAAGCCCTTCCGCTGGTGCTCAGGTAGCACCGCTTTGCCCGTAATGACGAAGCACTCGCCGTCATTTCCGATGATGCGGCCTGTGGCGACTGCTTGGGAGGGGGACTGAGGGTCGGATCTCCTGATTGGTCCTTTCGAGATATAGCATCCAAACCCTGTACCAGTTATGGGAGCTGTGGCTTGCGCGATGCTTACGGGGATTAGACCGGACACACGCCAGAGGTGGACGTTACCTGGGACGGAAGGGTAGCTTTCATGGAGGATAGAGCTATTAGGTAAGGCGGTTGATATGGTTCGACGTTCGTTTAAATAAAATAGGCGGCCTCTTGACAGAAGGAACGACTAATGATGAATTTAGAGGCGGATGGAGGCGTTTGATTTTTGAGTCTATGAAGCAGTAAATATTTATTGATTTGGGGAATCTTGAGGTTTATATTAGCTGCTTACGAGAGCTAACTATAAATTTATATCCTTTGCGATCACCACTTTCCAGCGTTGTCTCTATTTCTTCGAGCCTCCATATTCCGTGATCTAGGTATGTAGGCATAAAAGTGGGACAATGCTCAGCTTGAGAAAATCAATGATTGGATAATAATATAGATATTTATGTGCGGAATACCGGAGTACTGCACTGTAACCTCGAGCAATCTGATTCGTCGTCATCAAAAATTATGGCGTTTCTAGTGAAAAAGTCGACCGCAGCTAGGTATCTTGAATTGCAGTCGTTGAGGCTACGCATGTTAAGACGTCAGAGCATAGTCACTTTGTCACTCGCCAAAGTAAAGAATGTGGTATCTATACAAAATCCTAGCTCATAACTGTAATCTGGGAGGCGCCGTCCCGAACCCGAAAACACCATATTCTCATCGCAGGAGCTATATTCAATCACCAAGACGCCAACCTCCGTGTGCCACTAATTTCGGCTTCCATAGGCTTGATGTATTTTGTATCAAGCTGGCGTTGCGCCTGCAGTTGGATGTGCTGTTCCACCCATCCTCGAGCTCCAAGCTTCGTCAGCAATTTCATCCCTACCATCAGCTCCCACAATGAACTCGATAACCTTGCTTATCTTCTCATTTAGTATTCCTGCACTTGGCTTCTTCTCTGGTGGCGTGATGCCTCTTGCTCTGAGGCCTGCGCATTCTGCTCTCCAAGCTCTTTCCTCGCGTAGCTTTAAGGCTCGGTCAACCCTCATTGGAAACGCTAGAGTAACTCTGGCCAGATGTATCGTCATCTTTGTCCTGCCGAGAACATCTAGATATCCAAGACCCATCAAGCGTTTCGAAACTTTATGTATTCTGCCCAGTTCGATATAGACTAACAGCGCATACGTCCTCGTTGTCAGAATCAATTCTCTAGTCTTGATAAGACTGTTCTCTAACAGAATGATCCTCTCCTCTGACACTAGATTTGGGTAAATTGAGCGTAGTGATTCCAGATATTCCCGGACTATCCTGAAGTCTCCAGTCATAAATTCTTGAAAGACTGCAGCGACAGCGCTCCGGAAAGTATGTTCTCCTCCCAGGAATGTTGTCTTGTCAGGTAGCTGAGAGGAACTGGGCTTGCTGGCTCGATCATATGTGCGCCGGGATGATGGGGTTTTGAGAACTTCGAATGCAAATCCCAGACGTTGGAACGCCCTAACAGAACATTAATTGTTGCCCGTTTGGATAGGTCGCAATTGTACCAACCTTGTGGAATCGGGGTGAAATGGTAGTTTATCCGGATGGACTAATTGGCATCTTTCGAGGTAACATCGTCGTAATTCTGCTGCAGAGGCTGTACGTGGTGCTCCTATAGTTTTATAAAGCTATTCCCATCAGTTAATGTTTATGTTCCACAAAGGTCGTTCGCCCTCACATCTGTTTCGTGTAGAAGCTCTACAATGAAAGTTAGTTAGGTGAAAGCAAATCACATGTCAGGAGAACCTACCCTTGATCACTCTATCCTTATGTTGTAATAATTGGGGGGTCTGTGTCTGACTGTTGTCATCAGACATGGTGATAGTGTCAAGACATTACAGAAGACCATGAATCACCTTTGAGCGCGGTTGTGGTTGTGATTGTGAAGAGTTGGTGCTGGAGGGGTGACAAAAGAAAAGGGATTGAGGTCGATCTTACAGATTCACGTGCAAACTGCGACAGCATGTGAAAATCGCGTGGAGACGGGATGTCAGGGTGGTTTTGGCATCAGGGCCCGCGTACTTGGCACGCTAGCCTTATCTTATCCTGACCTGACATCACTCCAACCGTGATTCAATCTGCTGGGTTTGAATGTGGAGGACAGCACACCCGCCTTAGTTGCGAATAGCTTCAGCTTGCAAATAATGAAAGGAGCTTGAGATTTTCTGCTTGTGCCAATATGGCAGATCCAGATGGCCCCACTAGAGGTCGTTCTCCCGGTCCCAGCGACCTGAATCATGTTGAGCTACCGACAGCAAGCAGGTCTGCATCACTTGCAACTGGCTCTTTCGAAGATGTCTCCCGCACGACTTCTGCCATGACCTCGCCCCTGAGTGCAGACTTTCGATTTGACATTGAACAGTCTGAGGTTCCTAAGTTTCCCAGCCTGACTCGAGAAACGATCCCAAGTCCCGAAACCAAAGGTGCAGGCATAGCTGGCGAGGGAGAGGGAGAGGATGAAGATGGTATTGCAAAACCTTTCCAGCGAAATTTCAGTCCATCTACCGACCTGAAAAGGAACAAGGGTGCGGAATATGGCAAGGTTGGCGATCAAGGCGTCTGCAAAATGCATAAATTTTCGTTGTACGAGACTGCCATGAGATACTACCTAGTTGGCGCAGATGTGATGGACCGACGCTTCCGTATCCTGAAGATTGATCGCATGTCGGAACCAGGCAATTTAGGAATTGCCGAGGACGAGATTGTGTACACCAAGAAAGAAATGACTCAATTGCTCAATGCTATTGATGATGGAAATAAGGCAACCGGAGGCATGAAGCTGCGATGTAGCACTTGGGGACTCTTGGGTTTCATCAGGTTTACAGGAGCATATTATATGCTTCTAATTACCAAACGAAGTCAAGTTGCTATGATTGGAGGGCATTTTGTATACCAAGCTGACGGCACTGAGCTCATTCCGTTAACGACAGGTACAAGTTCAAGATTTAGGACAGATACAAAGAATCCAGAGGAGGCACGTTTTCTAAGCATTCTGCACAATTTGGACTTGACAAGGTCGTTTTATTTCAGCTATTCGTACGATATTACTAGAACTTTACAGCACAATATTTGTGTAGAAAGGGGTTGTATAGCCAAAGGAGTGTCATACCCTCACGCAACGGATTACAACTCGATGTTCGTATGGAACAGCTATCTCTTAGAGCCTGCAGCTTACGCTCTGAAGAATACCTACGATTGGTGTTTGCCAGTTATACATGGGTACATTGATCAGGCAGCCCTCTCTATTTACGGTCGGACTGTTTATATCACTGTCATCGCAAGACGGTCGCGATATTTTGCAGGCGCAAGATTCCTAAAGCGCGGAGCAAATGATCTTGGCTATGTAGCTAATGATGTTGAGACCGAGCAAATAGTTTCTGAGGTTCAAACAACATCATTTCATGCACCAGGACCAAAGCTCTTTGCCAACCCAAACTTTACCTCGTATGTCCAGCATCGAGGAAGTATCCCGTTATATTGGACACAAGATAACACTGGAGTGACGCCAAAGCCACCTATCGAGCTGAATCTTGTCGACCCATTCTACTCAGCCGCCGCTCTTCATTTTGATAACCTTTTCGAGCGATATGGTGCACCAATTTATGTTCTAAATCTGGTCAAATCCAAGGAGCGCACACCTCGTGAATCCAAACTCCTTCTAGAGTTCACTAAAGCGATAAATTATCTCAATCAATTCCTCCCTGACGACAAGAAGATAATTCATAAAGCGTGGGACATGTCCAGAGCATCCAAAGCAGCAGATCAAGACGTTATTGGTACATTAGAAGGTATTGCAGAAGAGGTGGTGACGACCACCGGTTTCTTTCACAATGGCGATGGCCATACGGCCATGCCATCGGTTCAGAATGGCATTGCGAGGACAAATTGTATAGATTGTTTAGACCGGACAAATGCTGCGCAATTTGTGATTGGAAAACGAGCTCTTGGACACCAGCTTCATGCACTCGGGATTCTTCCAGACACCACTATAGAGTATGATACCGATGCCGTCAACTTGTTCACACATATGTTCCACGATCATGGGGACACCATTGCTATACAGTATGGCGGATCTCAACTTGTGAATACAATGGAGACCTATAGGAAAATTAACCAGTGGACCTCTCATTCTCGAGACATGGTCGAGTCCTTCAAGCGATATTATAACAATTCATTCATGGATGGTCAGCGTCAAGAAGCTTACAACCTGTTTCTCGGAAATTACATATGGACTCAAGGTGGACCTATGTTATGGGATTTGACTACGGACTACTACCTTCACCACTCCGATCCTCGCGCATGGTCAACCAAACTTCGCAGATCATATATTACCTGGTTTACGCCTAAGTTTCTCGAACCAAGAGCTCTACCAGCACCATGTGGCCCTTGTGAAATTATGACTGATAAGCCGCTTGGTTTCTTTGACGATTATTGGCTTGAGTACTATAAACCATTGGCCGTATCGTCTCTCATGAAGGTTTATTCATATATGGGGAAGATGAACTCGCCATTGAGATATACCCCTGTCAACTTCACCCAAGGAGGTCGTTACGATCTTTCACCTTTCAAAGTTCGCACCGAGCTCAACCAGGAAGTACCTGAGAAGAAGAAGCCAGTATATAAGAAAGGTGTCACAATACGTGAGCCACAAGAAGAAGATGAGTCTATCATCGACGATGACAATATGAGCATCAAATCAACCTCTACCATTCCAGCGAAACGAATCTCCATTCAGCGATGGCTACAACCTATTCACGAGCCACAGAATTCCGCGAGCCCCATTCAAGGTATCATGAAAGAGCCGCATTTTAGATAAACTAAAAAAGTAAACAAACGAAATAAATAAATAAAATAAATACTTTTCGATTTGTTTTTGTAAGTTTTAAATTTAAAAAATTTTTTTAAAAATAATTAATACGCTAACAGCAATCGATATAAAAACGCGTAAAATTATTTAACTAAACGTACTATACGTTAAAAAGTTTCATGAAAAACTATATTAAAAAGTTTTCAGCGTTTTTTAAAACGCTAACAGCAGCTGTTTTAAATACACGAAACTTCGGTTCGAATACTTATTCGTTCCGATATAAATTTTTATTTTTGCTAAAAAAAAAAATATTTTAGCTTAATTAACTTGTTTAAAGCAACAAAAAACTTGTTTTAAATACAAAAATTTAAATATTTTGTAAATAACTGTTTACAAACTTTTATAGTTAAAAAATAGTCGGAAATAATATAAAATTTAAGCAAAAAAACTGGTAAAAATAAAAAAATATAAAAACTAAAAACAATAAAGTTTAAACAAAAGCTTGTTTTAAACTTATGCAAATATAATTTGTTAAAACTAAATTTAACAAAATTAATAAATAGTAAACAGTTTTTAGTTTTTTGTTAGTTTAATATAAATAAAACTAAAATTTCGTTATATTCGTTAGTAAACACAAAAACAAACGATTATTTTTTATTAATCGCTTTTTTGCTATTTGTTTTTATATGCTTTAAATACTTTTATTTAACAACTTTTTACTTTGTGCTAATTAAAAATTTTAAAAAAAAATTTAATCGTATGTTTTAATATATTCGTTTATACTTAACTTTTAATAGCCGGCGAATATACAATTGCTTTTTGTAATTTTAAACTTAAAAAATTAAAACGTTATTATCGGTAACAAGTAGTTAAACTATTTTAAAATTAAATTAAACTCGACAAAAATCGGTTTATATAGCTTTTAAATACTTTTCGACTTTAATATAGTTTAAAAACTAATAATTTTTATAAATTTAAAAAGCTAGTTAATACTTATAGTAATTATTAAGTAAATGCAAATCGAAAAAATTAAGCTTTAAAAATAATGTCACGATCACGATCCTATGGCCTGTAAAGGCGCTGAATAGGTGCTTCAATTACGAGAATACTAAACTAAGGAGGAAAGGTGTAGCTGTGGGTGTGGCATCCCTCATAAGTAAAACCATGATCACGTGACCCACATTGGCGAACTGGTAAGCGAACCAATGAGCATCATTGAGGAGCGTGACAAATAAATTAAATAAAAAAAAATGCAAAAATCCCGGAATTTTATTTTTATAGCTTTTATTCGAAATACTGAATTTCGAACTTTTTTATATTTTACACGAATATTTTTCGATTTTAAAAAAGCTAAATTACAAATTTTTAAGTTTTTAAAATAGTTAACATTTATTAAATTAGCGCTAACACATTATACTACAACATAAAATTTAGTAGCACTAAGTTTTTTAAACTAGTTTATATAAAATAAACCGGATTATTAAAAAATTAAAAATTGCAAAAAATATAAAAACCGAACAGCTAATTCGTTTTAAACTACTTAAATTATATAATTTGTTTTAAAACGTATTTTTTAAAATAGTTTCGGATATATTACTTTTTTATCGCTTATATAATTACAAAATTCAGTTAAAAGCTTTTTGTTTAGTTATTTTTTTTTTATATCGACAATTTGCTAAAAAATTAAAAACAGTAAAAAGTATTTGTTAAAACATTTAAGCAAAAGTTTATTGTTTATAGCAAAAGCTTTTTCGCGTTTTTTGTTTTATTTATTAAAAACTTAACGGCAGTTTGCGTTTTTGTATCGATTATAAAAAGTTTAATATTTTAACTCGAAATAATTTTTACTTTATTTTTAGAATTAATAAATTGTTAAGCCGAGTATTAAAAGCTAAAATATTTACAAAATTCGATATTCGTTAAATATTTTACAGAATTCGAATCGATTTTAATTTTAAAAATACATAACATTTAAAACTCGTTACGAATTTTACAAATACAAAATGTTACTTTTTAGCTTTACAAATAAACTTGTTACGTATTAGCAGTATATAAACAACGTTTTAATAAAATATTTAAATAACTTTTGCATAGTATATTTCAACGATATTTTTATTTATTTCGAAAATTTTACTATTTATATTAAACATATTAAAAAATATTGCAAAAACTTTGTAATGCCGGACTTTAAACCGATATCGCTAAATACAAGTTTTACGTTATTAAAACTAAGTATTTAAAATATATTTTAACTACTAACAAACTAAAAATAAATTTTAATAAAACAAAGTTTTTACAAAACTAAGTTCGATTTATTATCGTTACAAATATAAAGTTTTTTTTAAAATTTTACAAATTTTACTAACAGTTTATACGTAATTTCGATTTAATCGTTAAACTATTAACAACTATTATACGTTTTACGAAACCGTTTATATAATTAAAAAATATAATTAAATATTCGAAAATCTGCAAAAAGCTTATTAACGGCACAAGTTATTTACTATTTCGACTTCGAACTTTTTATAAAGTTAAAAACGAATTTTTTAAATAAAGTTATTGTTAATATTATTTTTTAAAAGTATTTTAACAGTTAATAGTATTTTGTCGGCTTTTATTTACACGTTTTAACAGGCTATAAAGTAAACTAAAAATTTACAACAAAAAGCTATATACTATTGTAAAAGCGTTTCGTAAATAGCGTTTCGAGTTTATATCGGTTTAAAATTAAGTTAACGTTTATTTAAATTATAAGTTGTTAAAATATTTTATAACGACTAAAATGTTTACTGCAAAACAAATACACTAAATAAAGTTTTTTTTTGATTTTAATTTTAAAATTATGTATACGTTAAACAAAAACAATTTTAAAACCGATATTTTTAGTTAAAAAAAACTAAAAAAAACAGCTGTTTTAAAGTGCTTTTCGGACTTTATTGTTTAAATTTTTAAATTAATGCCGAATTAGCTAAACTATACATTTCCGCAATAAACATTTTTTTATTAAACTTTAAAACTTTTTCGAAACTTTTTTTTAAACTTTTTAAAGCTAGTAGTTAAATTACAACAAGTTAATTATAAATTATTTTTTAATTTACAAACAACTTTATTCGAAAATTATTATTTCGAAAATAAACTATTACTACATAAAAAAAGCTGTATATATTTCGAAACACTTTTTTATATACTCGTTTTATTTAAAAAGCGTATAATCAACTTTTTAGCGTATACTTAAATAAAATTAAAACTTATTAGTTGTTTGCTTTTAAGTATTATTAAATCGGTATAAGTACAAACTGTAAACAATACGTTGTTAATTGTAAAGTTTATAAAGCAGTTTATACTAACTAAACTAAGCAATAAAACTTGTTATACTTTTTACCGGTATTTGTATATTCGATATAGCACTTTTATATAAACTTTAAAAAGTTTTTTACAAATAAATACAGTTTCGATACTATTTTAGTTATTATTAATTAGTTAAAAAAAAATGCAGTAACAATTTTTTGTTACAAAAATATTAACGTTTATAGCGTAGCGACTTTTTTTTTTTTGTAAATATATCGATTCGAATATATTCCGAAGTCGATAATTTTTAATAAAAGTTTTTAATTTGTATTTTTTTTTTAAAATAAGTTTTGTAGAATTATTAAAATAAAAATCAAGTTTTCGACAGTTTATTATAAGCAAACCGACAACTAAACAAAAATTATAAATAAATATATCGATTAAAAGTTTCGACTTTTTGTTAATTACTATTAAAACAATTAAAGCAAGCTACTTTTTATAATTAACAAAACACAAATAATTTTTTTACACTTTTTTATTAAAATAGTTTTATACCGGTTTAAGTTCGAAATCGATTTCTGAACAAATTAAAACTAAAATACGTTTAAAACTAATACTTTATTAAAAAAGTTTAATTACGAAAATGCACGAAAATTAGCTAATCGTATAAAAAAATTATAAAAGCTAGTAAAAGCGAATATACTAAAAATTTAAAAACGTATATTTTTGTCGGTAAATAAATACCGAAAAGTTATCGACTAAAAAGTTACGAATAAAGTTTACTTGTTTACGAAAAACTTAAAAAATTATAAGTTTAGCCGAAAGCTAGCTAAACAGTAAATAAGTTTTTTTAAAATTATCGAACAAGTAAACAACGTTTACCGGTTTGTTTTGTTTGCTAAATTTAAAATTTATAACGTTTTTTTTTTTAACGTATTAATTAAAAATCCAAACAATTTGTTACTGAGCCAAAAAAATTCTAAGCTTAAAACAAAACTAATCGCTAAAAAAAAAAAAAAAAAGTCAACAATATTAAAACAGTACGCAAAATTAAAAACGTTTTAAAATATTAAATTAACTAAATCGGCTATAATTCGGACTTTAAATAGTATTTTGTTTTTAATTTTATAAAGTTACTTTACAAAATTCGCGATTTTTATATACAAAACTTTTGTTTACTAAAGCTTTTTCGTAAGTTTGCAAAATAAATTACAGTTTAAAAATTTAGCTAAAAAAATTACGATTATTTAACAAATAATCGAGTATAATAACACCGAATTTTTTTCGACAATTTTTCGACTTTAATTATATATTACAAATTATAGTACAATTTATAATACAAACAAAGCAATTTAATTAGCAATTTAATACTTTTTAATTTAAAGTTTAAATTAACAATTTTTATAGTATAGACTTTTTAGTAACACTAAACCGATTTCGCTATAAAAAACTACTTTCGCAAATAAACACTGTCGAAATTTATATTACGAAAATGCCGACTTGCTTTTTAAAACAAAGCTTAACATTTTTTCACTTAATTACAAAATTTTTTTTTTTTGCTTTAGTAAGTTTCGCCGGATTTTTTATTTTTATTTTTATTTATTTATTTTTTTTTTACTGTTTTTTTTTTCGTTTTTATTTTTATACGAGTTAGCGGCTTGAAAAGAACTTACTCGGCTACTTTTTCGACTTTTTTTTTTAGTAATATAACTAGTAATACACCGAACAGCAATTATACTAACTACGAAAACCTGCATTGTAATTACAACTTTTTTAAATTTATAAAGCTTTTAATTAAAGTTAAACCGAATCGAATAAAATACAAACGACTTATTATTAATATATTTGTTATTTCAAACCGAAAAGCACGAGTTTTTTTTTAATAAAACAAAGTTTATATCGAGCTACGTTTAAAGCATAAACGCCGAGCTAACCGACACGATTTTATTTAGTGCTGTTACTGCAGCGCGGATTTAGCTATTTTGTACTGTTTAAAAAGCAGCAAATTCAGTAAACACGTATTACGAGATTTAATTAAAAATAAACAAATAAAAAATACGAGTAAAATTTAAAAGTTTACAAGTACGCAAAAAGCATTTTGTGCAATGTAATAATTACACTTTTTCGAAAAAAGCCGACTAAACGAGCATTAGTGTTTTTTATTTTTTTTTTTTTGTTTAAAAACAACAAAAACAGTATATACAGTAAACTGCTGCTAATACGCTAAATAAAGTAAGTAAAAGCATAATTTACAAGTATTAATACTAAAGCTTATACTAAAACTTTTCTGCTAAAGCTAGCTTACAAGTAATAGTTGTTAGTAAAAAAAAAAAAAAAAAGTAAAAAAAAGTAAAGTTATTTATATTTTTAAAAAGCACAAAAAACTTTATTATAATTGTTTTTACAATATTAAAGCAATTCTGAATAGCTTTTACTGTAATAGTAATTTACAAAAGTTACTATTATTGCGAAATACTATTTTGTTGTTAAGTTCGCTTAGTATTGTATATTAAATTAAAAAAAAATTTAATATCGAAACTTTACCGAATTACTACCGAACTATTTTATTTCGAAGCTTAAAAGCAAGTTTTTTTTAAAAAGAAAAGTAATGTAACAATCGGTATACTTAAAGCACAGCGCGGAAATTATAATACAAAAGCAAAAAGTAGTAATTAAAGTATAAAGGGTTTCAGACTTAATACGGGGTAAACTCGGAGTCGCCTATATAAAGGCTTGTTTATATCCTTTACAGTTACTCCTCATGTTTTTGTATCCTTAGTACTTTAGACCTATAAGGCAATTACGATCAGCCTATTGTACGCACTCCCATATGCCTCTATTCTAGCCCGTGATTCCTTGCGTCGTTACAAAATCATAATCTTAAATATTTCTATACTACTTTTTTTTACGCATCTAATTTATAGAAACTAATATTTTTATCTAAGAAATATTATTAATAGAATGCCCTATTATAAACATACAAAGTTGGTGGTATTTGGTGTGTTTTTGGTTAAATTTAGTGAGTGCGTATAGAGTAAGTACACCCCCTGTTGACAGGCCGAAGCGTTTTGATGACGCGTGAATAATTTTGTTGGGAACCTGAAATAAATAATTTTGAATTTGTCGCTCTTGCCGCATTTTGGCGGTTCGGCTTAGCAACCACCCGGGATCTTTGACAGACGGGATCGGAATCAGAGGCCAATTTGAGACATTAGGGGAGCTTTCTACCTAAATGAGCAATTCTAGAAAAGAAATGAAAAACGAATACAGATAGGAAATAAGAAAAGAAACAGAGAAAAAAGAAAGACGAACAAGTCGGTAATCCTCGAGGGTCGAAAAACAACTCACGTAGAGCACGGCATTGATCCTAGAAAGCTGTAGAAATCTGCGTACGAAGACTGCGACAAAGGTTCATCTTCGCACGTCTGGGGCCCAAATCTCTCTGAAGCGTGCGTACCTTTCTGGTTTTTCGAAATCATTTTCTTGAACTTGAAGGTTCCAATTCCTCTCAGTCTCAAGCGGGAGCCCGTGCAACTTCAACCAGCGAGGAGACTTTGGGATGATGAACAAGCACGCCAGCATCCATTCAATCCCTACACCTGTGAGGATGACGAAGGGGAGGCACCACGAGAGCGAGCCGGGGATGTTAACTGTGCCGTACGTCAGGAAGTAGCCGGCGAAATTCTTCATGACGGTGGCAGGACCAATGATCCCTGTGTCCATTCTGGAAGGGCCACATATGTTAGAGCCTAATTATGTGACTGAGAGCCTGCGATGAACCCTAGAAGGAAACAGCCAAAGGAGCAGAGCACACTGTGGTGTGGTGTATCTTGGGCTGTGAACCGGCCCACGTTGAAGGGGTTTGTTGTCTTGGTTGGGAAGAATGGCAATGCTGAGGCAAAGGCTGAGGGGAAGAGGCGGCGATTTATAAGAAGGGGCAGGAGATATCCGAGTTTGTGGGCTTTAAACTACCAAGAGTCGGTGACGTCCTTGGACGACTCCTCGAGCGTTGGCTCAGCAAGTGCTATACGCGGTAGAGTTTACAATGCACCTCTGCACACCTCCAATTTAGCAAGATCCTGGATGCTGGGTGCTTGTGAAAAAGATGGAGAATCGTCTCCCATTTACAGCATATCGCAGTTGTTCCATTGCTCACCCCGTGTAGCATTCTATTCCCCTTTCGTATGCCTATCCGTCAAATTTTCCTATTACAGCGTGGCGCGACTCTCCGCATATTGTGTACACGCATGTGGCTTCCCCCCCGGAACTACCGCTTTTCTGACACACGCTGCCTATTATCGCGATTGCTGGCTAATCGTGGGGTGGCCTTGGGCACCAGCCGTTGGGGCGAAATATCCATAACTGTGGCAGTTGCTTCGCATTTTTGGTTGCTTCTGCTACTTCCAGAATTATTCCCATTTCTGAAAGAGGAGCGAGGTAATTAATTTGGTATTTTGAACCCGTACATTTGCGCGGTTATAGCTAAATATGACTCCCTTGTACCTGTCATTGCTTATGAAGTATGAAGATTATAGAAAATGAAAGGCTGGCAAGCTTTATAAATTAAACACAAAAGTCTAAATTAATTTAATAAACTAAAAATTGTTATATCAATCGCCTAATAATATCATATATCGATTTCGTATAAGGAAATGAACCAAAGATATGAAAATTTATCAGTTCTATGCTGAAAAAGCTCTGTGCATGGTCCATAGATCTACCTTTTCCCCGGCCGTAAGGTGTTCCTCTTTGGGTCGTTACTAGTCTCATGACGTCCCCTGCCTTATATCGTGGGGCATCAGCTAGAAAATTCTTAGTTAGTTTCTGAGTATTTTCCATCTTTTAAGTCTGTCAACTTTCTGGCCACTTAAGCTTCCCCTGAAGGTATGGCGGCGAGAACCTGCACGCTTCCCTCAGGCTTAGTTAGAGAGGAGGGGGAGCATTGAAGAGAGAAGGGGATAGAAGACTGCCTATGGCGGCTTTCATTCTCGTCGGGTACAGGTTGACATTCACCAACAATTGTACCCTAGATCTTGCATTCTGTGTTCATGTCAAAGGAAATTAGGGCATAGTGCATAGTGTTGCAATATGAGGCTTAATAGAGTGATGAGAAAACTGGAAGAGTTCACTAGCCCGACGCCCCTGGCGAACCCTATGACGGCGTTGGGGCCTTGATAGGGCTTGCTAGGACTTAAGGTCTCCATATATATCCACTTCCCTCTATAGTAATTCAGTTCCTTATTTATCATAAAGAACAGAATCATGAGTTGGACTGGACAGGATGGCTAATCATATCGAACTCTAGCCCGAATGTAATAATACCCTAGCTCTCCCCTAATGTCACTAAGTAATGACTAGGAACAAAGTTTCTTTGTGATGTCATCGACACTTGGGTCGTTGAAATGAGGCTCTGCGAAGAGTATGCGTATTAAGTGATACCACGCCATGGCCACGGCTATCCGGCAAATCAGAGTGAGATCTTTCGTGTGGTTGAATGGCAGATAAGAATGACATTCTGTCTCCTAACAACAACACCGGCTTCTAGCAGTGTAGGGGGAAAAAAGGACTTCCCAGCAGCAGGTACAGTCAAAACTGGTTATATCAGAACGTTCCGTGCCATCCCAGCATTCTGATATATAGAGGTTTCCGGTATATTGAGTTGCATAAATATGTATAAATAAGCATGAACGTATAAAAAGCACACAAAGTGTCAAAATATATCATGTGTTTGTGCAAAACCTGTATTACTAAGCAATATTTCTACACTTTATATATCGGAACCTAACAAATTTTTAGTAAATCCATTCCGACATCGATATAAAAAGGTTTTCCGAAGTACCCAGCCAAAAATCAATCGTATCAAGCCTTGATTCCGATAACTGGAGGTTTCCGATATAAGGAGCTCTGACATTACCAGTTTTGACTGTACTGCGAAAAAGAGTTCCCCTAAGCCTTCCTCGCTTGCCCCATCGCAATGAACTCCCCTAAAGGTAACAGTGGTACTTATGTATCAATCCTCGACGCTGTCATATACCTTGTTGGCAGGACTGCCAACAAGAGACATCAAATAATTGGCCATCTGATCCTCCGTGGCACCGTTTTCAGTTTTACGATGTTCTAGCCCTTGAGTTCACACTGAAATTGTCATTGATTTGTCAACGCAATATTGATCTCTTGACGTACGTATATAAAGAAGTTGGCCATATCAAGTCCCGTAGAACTCGTAGAGATGCCTCTTACCCTGATCAAATCCATCACCCTGGTAATGAAAGCGATGGAGCGTCCCAGACTCCGTTAAGACTTCGTAGTTACTCTGTAACACCACTACGGTAAGCGCATCACTGTGCGGTTCTGGACAGTCAATCTCGCTAACGAGGTGGCACAGGGCTTATGATAAGTTAGTATACACAGCGAAATAGCTTGTGTGAGAGAATCCTCTTTCTGTGAGATATGCTAATCCATAGACCCATGCATTTACCCTGCATTACCTACATAGTAGTGTGAAGTGACCGGCTGCCATACCTCTCCATATGTCAAGTGCGAAGGTGCTTGGCGGTAAAAGGTGCATATGCATTGGAGCAGCAGGTTCGAATATAGAGCCTGTCTACTGACCCCTATCTGATAGGTTTTCTCAAAGTCAAATATTCCAATCCATGTGCCCAAGCCGGATTGGTAAGTCTTGAGCGAATAAGTTATTTCATCCGTTAAGGCGACCAAGCCGGTGGATTTTGGGGCGGCTAGGTACGCAGATAGAGACAGAGACTGGTTAAAGCCGCACACCGAGTATGAAGGCGATGGTTCATTGGGGTCGGGGTTAATGGTTTCGACGCGGTGAGCTCCGGACGTGGACGAAGTCGCCTCCATCGTCGCCAAGTTCTGGTGGCTGTTTGGGTGCTGTGTTGGGTCTGCTGTGCTCCGAGACAAATGTGTGATGAACTCAGGAGCTTGGCATTTCAAGCTGAGAGGTTTGCAATTGCTACGTCCTGGTTTTCACATATCACATCGTGTATATCGGGTTTCGCAGGTGAAGCTGTTTGTGAACTGGGACCCAACATGGAATAAAATAAAATGGGAAATCAGAATGGAGTAGTCGCAAAGACGGTAAACTTGCCATCTTGGGCATAACATCAGTGAATGTATATAGTGTAGTAGTGTAGAACAGGTAAGCATGAGGAATGAGGTCAAGGCAAGCCAACATGCCCGTCTTTCGTCAGGGACCCCCACGCCTCTTGCGATGACTCTAATCCAGACTGATAGCCCGCTCAAGCTCCATCGGTCGGCCACACTGATTATGAGGTTATTTAGTCATAAGTCACCTGACTGTAAAGAAATTCAGTTGTGCTGAGCTCTGTAGTGCCTAAATTTTAAACAGTCACCAAATTTTACAAATGCAAGCAAAAAAAATCACATTTCTCGCTCAGCTTATCGTGCGTGGAATAGGCACTAGTACGTACACTTTCTCTACGCCATGGCATAATGACGTAAAAGAAGCTGACTGTCAGCTCTACATATGAGGACAACAACAGCGCTTCGTAGCCTTGCATCAGACCTTTTAATTCACCACGCCCTATAGTTAAATACCCATGGCAGATACAATGGAGCGAAACAATATATTGCATCATTCGAATAGTAAAAAGCGATTCGTTGTAATAACTAGGGCGCCTATTCGTTGGGCTGCGGCAAGGCTTACCATGGCTCGAGCAGAACGACCAGTTAATTCGAGATAGCCACAAAAACCTCGAATGTAAATAATGAAGTAAACAGCGCCTTATTTTATTGATAAATTAACAGCCACTATGCCTGAAAACACCATTGCTAATCCGACCGATTCTGGGACCTGTCATCCTAGTGCTAAGGCTTTAAAAAGAAAAAGACGGAAGTTTAAGCCTATAAAATTACCTGATTTCAGTGCTGTAATTTCAAAGGCAGAAGATGCTTGGCGAAAACAGGTTATTTCCAGAGGGGTTCTTTTATTTTGGTATTCAAAGATGAGTATTTGTCAGGTCGTAGTGCCACTGATTTTGTTGTTGTGTAACAGTCGTACCAAAGCTTATGTAAAGGCTTGTCACTAAATCCAAGTGTTTAGGGTTCATGCCGGGCGGCCCGCGTGTACTCCAGAGGCGACACAAGAGATGTGGCGCTCGTCCATCGGGATCTAATCACGTGCCTCGCTCTCTCCCAGCCGCTTCTGAACCATCAAATCTTTACTTTCAAGACGCATAACCGTTCCCTGAATGGATTTTCCTGAGATGCACCCTTATCGTGGGAAGCTCCCATAACCTGGGAACACTGCTCCTCGGGTTGGTACTGCTTCTGGCACATGTTATGCCAAGACACCCCATAACAGGTAGCAAGATCCCAAAATCTATGCATACTTGCCTTCTCACTGTTTCGGAGCAAAAAAAGCTTTTATGGCTAGCAAGTTGTGGCTTCGAGCTTAGTTAGGCCTTATATTCACTGTTTATAGCCTGCAAAAGTCATTCATTGGTGGATATATGTAAATGCTACTTTTTTAGGTTTTCATCTGATCACCTGCTCGGGTAAACAGCAACCGAAGAGCTTTATTTACCGCAAGATTAGAACTTGATTCATAGCTGGCGGTAGTTCAGACTGTTCAAAGCTGGAGCAATATCCGGGGATAACGGGTGCGGGGTCGCGTTTCGCGGGGAACATTCCATTTTTGAACATGTTTATATAATCATGCAAGACTAGCCAACCACCGGGAATGAATGGTAAAAGCTTCGCGTCCACTTCCGCCATCAAAATCCTGCCCTCCCACAAGTCACTACTGTCATCCGATCAACCTTTCAAGCACTGATAATGGCAGACTATCGCGAGGAACGTAACTCGGAAGTCATTGACTCCAGTCACGACAAATCTGAAGTGAGAAAGACCGAATTCTGCAATGTTGAAGCGGCTCTGGGACAAGATGCTGCAGGTCAAGAAAAACATGCAGCACCGATACGCTACAAATCTGACGACCTTTCCGTGTGGGAGTGCGCGAAGAAGTACAAGCTCGTGACAGCAGTAGCCATGGGTGCTGCTTTCAGCTCGTCCTTAGATGGGTATCGTAAGTCTTTTTCAAGGCCTCTCATTGTCTTCGCCAGATATACTAAATAGGAGATCTTGCTGGTCACAGAAATCAGTTTAAATGGAGGGATCGTATCGAATAAGGGTTTTATCGCACAGTTTGCGCCGCCCGGGACCAAGATCATCGAGGGCAAATACATCTCTGCTTGGGGCGGGATACAATCTGCCGGTCAGACTGTTGGCCAAATTGTAGGTCACTTCGTGTTCTCCCGCATCAGGTTCAGGATGCCTGTTGACCATTTTTTTCAGTTCCTCCAGTTCGCGACTGAAGCATTTGGGCGTAAGATTGCGCTCTTGATACTTTGGGGCTTCCTAACAGCAGTAAGTATCAACCTCAGGCCTTCAATTCCTACTGCCATTCAATTAATGCACAATAGCTAATCTGATTCTTAAATTTAATTTAGAGCATCTTCGCTGAAACATTTGCTAACAATTGGAGGCACTGGCTCGTCGCAAAGCTGCTTTCCGGTGCGGGTGTTGGAATGCTGCAGGCAACCCTCCCGGTTTACCTATCCGAATTGGCCCCTACTCAGTTGAAAGGATTTTTGATCAATGCATACACCTTGTGAGTTCATGTCCATCCTAATTTCTACAAATAAAGGTTAAATACTAGGTGTAGCTGGTTCGTTCTTGGCCAACTCGCAGGTTCGGTATCGCTTAACAGGCTTCACACTATTGCCCCAATGGATTTCCGAACCCCAATCTACACTCAGGTTAGTCATTCGCAGAGACACATATCTTACAAAATAAGCTTAAATCTTCGCTAGTGGGCAATGATTGGAGCAATGCTGGCCATCTTCCTTGTTATCCCTGAGACTCCTTGGTGGCTTGTAAGCAAGGGAAAGTTTGATAAAGCAAGAAAGGTGCTTTTGAGGTACAATGGCCATATGGAGGACTATAACGTTGAAGAAGTAATTGTAAGTGGTGGACTCTTCGCTTCACACATGTCTTCCCTTGCTTGGTAGTCCTGACTTATTGGAAATGGTAGAGCGTAATGAATACTACTATCGAGGGAGAACACTATATTGCTAAACGAGACGCCCAAGAAGGACAATTTGAAATATTCCGTGGTCGCAATCTACTTCGATTCATCATAGCAGGATGGCCCAAGATCACGCAACAACTTGTCGGCTTGACTGTGTTCAACACTTATTCTACGTACTTCTGTCAGTATAAAAACACTTGTGAGTGATAACTCTGGACTAACAAGTAATGCAGTCCAATATGCTGGCAACAAGAACCCTTTCCTTGTGACGGTCATCCTCTGCTCCGTTCAACTGCTCTCCATGATCCTCACCGCTCTACTCACAGATTCAGTGGGCCGTCGACCTCTCACAGTATACCCCTATGGAGTAACTGTTGTATCCGTCCTATGTCTTGGTATTGTCGGATGCTTTGACTACACTTCAAAAGCCATCAGTTCCCTCGTGGTGGGTGTTTAACATTCCTTGGGTCAATATCGCTCATATCGGCTACTAATACCACATAATAGGTCTTTTTTGCTTGTCTTGCGACTTTCTCCACCACTGGTGCATCTGCAATTGGGTACGCTTACGCTGCTGAAGTGCCTCAACAGCGTTTGCGTGCCCGAACCGCTGGGTGGGCGCTAGCATCGTCAAATCTAATTGCCATTATGTTCAGCTTCTGCACCCCATTAATGATTAATGGAGATACTACTCGATGGGGAGTACGCACGGGTTTCTTGTAAGTCCTTTCATCTAGACTTGGTAACCCAATCCTTAGAACTGATATTAAGTTGATATATTATACGGACAAGCTAACATGAGATTTTCTTGATCTAGTTTTGCGGCTTCTGGATCTATCGCTGTAGTCATTGCTTGGTTTATTCTTCCCGAGCTAGCACGTCGTACGCCTGGAGAAATTGACGAAATGCAAGTAATATCCAGGTACCTGTTGTTGCTGTCACTAACAATGCCAAAAGGTTCGAGAAGAAAATCAACCTACGAAAGTTTAAAAACTACGTCCCGTCACAGATTCACACTGAGGAGAATGATAAGCATACGGAGAAATTTTGATTGTCTTATTTCCAGGGCAACAATATAGAACCAGGCGTTAGATTTTTCATCTAGGTGTTACAAAGCAGCCGAACACAGGTTTGAGAGGACAGGGAATAGTCGCGAATTGTTTCATGACTATGCCTTGTTTTACCCTACTTTAGCAGACATATATAATTTAAATAACGCTAAGACTCTCAAAGTTTAGTTGATAATCCACAACTTCAAATCATAAAAAGCTAGAGTCAAAACTATAAAGATGCAAAAGTACATGTTGTAAGAGATGTGATCAACTGGCAAGCTCATGTATCTACCATGGCAGGAATTGCACAGCCAAATGGTTGGCATCAGGCACAATAGATTGCTCTTTAATAATGTAGTAGGAAGAGTTAATATTTGAAAGTTTGAGAGAAATGTTTTGAAGGTATATCCGTGGAACACTGGTCGTGTCTGCCTGGTGAAGCTTTAGTTAATAAAGTTCTCCTCTTCTGGTGTAATCTCTTTCACTCATACAACCTATTTTCCTACTGTGTAATGGCTATCCCTGAAACCAACTTCGAAATCTGGCATTTTGGATTCCATCTGCAGACACGCCTATGTGCGCAGTTAATATTCTCTAACGTTTCATTGTTTAGGTAATGCAAGCTGAAAGGACACAAAGAACGGATAAACAAAAAAAACAAAATGCGACAATTTGCCGATTAATTGGGAGATTTCCACAAGCAGTCCAAACCACTAGTACTGATATAATATCAGCTGCCCCACCAAATTCTTTCCACTGCTATACAGCATACGCACTTGCCATATACACGCCTCTCCTTGGTTGTACATTAGCATGAAATATTAAGGTTTGTTTAACGTGATAGTACCTTTGTAGGGCATCTTAAATTAAGCATATAATGTTGCGCTCAGTCTTGGTAGGCCTGCCAGGCTAACCCCCTCAAACACATCCAGGATGCCTGGCAAACCCGAGTCGCAAATAAATTACGTATATATACAACATTACAGCCGTGGACTTGATGTGCTGTTATTATTGAGTAATATTTTTCACTACATATTGCTTGCTTTAAATACTTGGCTTTAGTTAATATAGCAAGATATCTCGGTGCAATGTAATTTTTGACAGCTATCTCTTGCATACTGAGGCAACTATTTTCTTTACCGCATCCTCTAGTTTCCATGTGAATAAATGTTGGTGGTGGAGGTCCGGGCCGGCAATTATCCCGTACACCTAACGTTGCATATTGGTTTACCATTGTATGTCTGCAATACCAAGCCACAAAATTGCCTTGAATGCAAATATAAAAATATCTCCATAAGCATTTGCATCAATATAGAATGTTTTTATATACAAGGGTTATATACAAGGAACCAGTAGCCTAAAGAAAATATATACAGGAACAGCAGAAACAGATCAGGCGGTGTCTCCATCAACATCCTACTTCACTCGCGCTTATATGATATAAATTCAAGGAGATTTTTGAAAACGCTTAAAAGACAGGCTGCAGCTTAAATGCATCAAAGGTATATGTCCAGCTATCAATCGAGGCTTGATCGTCGACACAATTGAAGGTCGAGCTGTTACCGTGCCAGAGAGGGCGCGTTGGCCACTGACAAAGCATCTGGGTTTCACCAGCATAGTCTCCTGAGGATACAGTAGAGTTGAGGGCGCTGGGCTTGACGCCGTTCTCGACCCAGTCAATCATAGTCTCCATCAAAGTCTCGGGATAAGGGCCAGGTTGGAGGGAGTTGGTACCACAGTGCGCCGCGCCAGGAATCAGGTAAAATTGATACCAATCCGAGAGAACCTCCACTGCTTCTTCATCTGTAGAATTGGGATACATGATTGAGCGGACGGACTGCCAGTAGTGGACCGAGGAAGGAGAGGGAATAGAAGGGTCAGCTTCGCCGTGGTAGTGGAGTAGCTTTCCACCTGAGGATTGGAAGGGTGTGAGATCTGGGAGGGTAGTCTGTAAGCTATCTAAGTATCGGATCATACCAGTATTCATCCAGTCGACAAGTGTATCATATGTAACGCCGTCGAGGCTGTCAAGGTTGTCGAGATCAAGCAGCTCAATGTACTTCGCGACGTACATGCCACCAGTGGAAGGGATATTGAGTTCCCAGGCATCGGTCTCGTTGTTGTAAGTTGGATCACCGTCAGATAAGTCGGACCCAAGCTGCCAGGACAGGTAAGCTCGCTGACCTTGCGAGCTGTGTAGCCCGTCATAGATGGCTTGTGCAACGGCAACATCCTGAGCGGTAATGGTACCGTTCTGCTCGGGAGTTGTACTCTGCTGGCTACCCGGAGCCTGACGCTTGCTGAAGCCAAATCCAAGAGAGCTGCTGGTGGTAGCGGCACAGTAGTACGACTCGCCAATGATTGAAGTCAAGTTGAAGTTGAGTTTGCACAGATCGGTCCGGGAGATAACCCCATCAGTTCTTCCATCAAGGGGATCACAAGCAGTAATAGTAGCGTTGACGATCTTATCCAAAGCACAAGGAGGAGGATAATAATCCATTGTATGCTCAACGGCGGCTGAGTAGACGTGATGAACCTGCTGCTGCGCAAATCGGAAAGCCGGGGCACCGGCGACGACACCATCGTACTCCTCGCCCCAGCGCTGGACCTGACTCATACCCTCTCGGCCACCATCAGAGCATCCTTCGAAGTAAGTGTAGATCTTGGTATCACTGGAAAGTCCATAAAAACCAGGGGCAATCGCCTTAGCAACCTGTGTCATCTCGCCGAGAGCTTGATATGAAAACATATAGGTGGAATCCCAGTTTATAGATCCATTCCCGTACAGGAATTTCTCGTCGTAGCTATAGTTAAATGCGTCATACCCAGCATCGGTTGCACCAGAGGCCGCACCATATGCAAGGCCTCCAGTCGCATCGCTTGATAAAGAATATCCTCCGCCGCCACCAACGTAGAACCGATTTTTGAAGTCTGAGGCTTGGGGAAAGGCATACTTGAGAACTACCAGATCGCCTTTACTACCATGGGTATACGAAACGGTGACATTGCAGTATGTATAGGCTGTCGTGGAGCCCATGCCAGCGGTGGCATTATAAACGGCAGCAGCTGTGACTGACGATGGAATTAAGTTAATTCCAAGTATAGTGCCATTCGAGGGCAGAGCAGCTTGCACATTCGAAACAGTACAGACATTAGCGAGAGAGGCAGCATTAGTGGTTGCCGCAAGAGCAGCGACCGCAGCGCTTGTAGACCGGCGCATCTTCTGTCGAGTAGACTTTGTAGTTGAGAGGAAGTTAGATGGGCTATAAGAACAATTATTTGTCTTGGTGAGGATGACCCTGAATACATCAGACGACAGTCAGTCTTAATAATAACTTCATCCATTTGGCCGACGAGATTGAGCTTCGGCTGCCCGGCTTCTGCATAGTCATAGTCGCCAGGACCCGTTCAACAGTGAGGCTCGTCTGAGTCCTCGTCATATGCCAACGCAATGAGATCGCCACCACTCATGCCCATTCCTGTGTCCTAATTCCCAAATCTACCAGCTCTCGCCCCACATTGCCCCATAAGTGAACATTAATCGCGACTACAAACCGGTTCAGTCCCGTCTAGCACGCCGTGTTTGGTCTGCGCTGGAATGACATATCGCGTCCGTTAAATTACGGCTTACCGGAAGGTTAATACAAGCTGCGAACCAGAGAAAGCCGTTTGGGTCGGGCAAGTACCGTCCTCAGCGGTGGCCTTAGTTGTTTCATCCCAAGATGGTTTAGTTCAACTGGAAGTCGTCGTCATCCCTGCCCGGCTAAGCCTTATCTACAGCGCGCGAACTTCAAAACTGAGCCTCAAATTAGCTTATGTAGTCAACAGCCGCGTACTTTTGGCCCTTTAATATGAAAATTTTATACCAATGTCTTAACACACTCCGCCATGGCTTAGATTTATTTCCAGAGGCGTTCAGCCGTACCCCGCCTTCCAACTTATCTTCTAGTGGATACAAAAATCGGAACTCAGGATTAATATTCTTAACTTTCGCTTCCCCTATCTTAACATTCAGCATACCAAAACCTTCAGTTGTTGAATTCTTTAACATAGTCTCCCAAATCTGTCGCTCCCATTCTTACAGCTCGTTTTCGTAAAATAAATCGATGTTACAAGATGCTATTGCATAGAGTCTTCTTGGGCTGTCGCTTCTAACCAGTTTTCCTTCGCACCAGAGAGCCTCTATTAGTTTCCAGATGATTAGGACCCAAAGATGCAACACTTACTAGTATATCTTCTCTGCCTCTTTAAGTAGATAATGCTCTCTTTGTTAACAGCGGTGCTGGCACGAGCTCTTGAGTCCATTTTACATGAACTTGAAAAATAGATGTATTTTATACACAAGTATTGTTAAATAGCTTTGAGGGCTGGCGACTGTTTGTAGATCTGTATACGAGAATCCTCTTTTACACAGGTCGCTAACGTGCACATGATTACCACTGCTTGTATTAATTGCAGTAAATTTTTTAATTAAAGGTGGCATAACTCCAAGCCACAATATTGGAATCCTTCATGATATTCACCTACGGCATTTTAATATCAACCAACATTTCACAAGCTCCTTTCTTATAAGTTATTTTTTGTAGGAGCAGGATTTACACCATTCTAGCAATCCTATTTTGGCTATCTATCCTAAATACTACGTGAACACCAGTGCACAACTCACAAAGTACAAATTCTTGTCATCTAGAACAACAGAATTCTTTTTATTCTAAGGTTTGCATTTTTAAATAGTTAGACATGCGCAGCAAAACCAACAAACTACAAAAAATAGGCAATAAAACCTCAATACCGCAAATCTTTATGAATGAATATTCACCCTTTGTAACATCCTGTCTCTTCTATACTATATTCTGCATCCTTCAACTTTTAGATAACAATAAGATAGTTCACTTGTTCTAGCATTCTCATATAGCAACAACCATTCACCATGATGGAAATTTACAAGCTCTTTGCAATTTCATTACTCGCAATCCATGGGACCGATGCTTTAACAGTAAGCCACGACATTCAAGTTAGCAAAAAGGAGAATCCAAAAATTATCACAGATATTGCTCATGCCCTGACGGTCGTTCAAAACAACAACTCGATCGCGAAGAGGGGAAAGGTTGGCCTATTTAAGGATTCCTAAAGTCTCCAGATCTACAAAAGACATCGAATCCAGATAATCCAGCATGGTCCACATCGGCGACTAAGAACTCAAAAGAAACAACCTGAAAAAAGGAACGGCGAGAGTTCTTGCAGCTTAACACAAAAAACAGAGGCAGGCTTTAAGGGCACAAAACCAAACACCAATCCTATGCCACCAGCACCATATAGCGGCTCGGTGCATTTGATTCTTCGAGGCGAGCTAAGAAAGATTGGAGTTGGTGAACTAGAGCTTGGAGTTGCCTATATCTTTGTGCAGTCAACACCAGGTGTCCTCCTTCAAAATATCGGTAGCGGCGGCGAGCAGTAGGTTTTTACCTCACCTCTTCTATCAGAGGGCAGTAATGCTGACTAGCATGTGGCTATAGTGTAGGTTTTATGCTAGCCTGCTGGCAGCGCAGTAACAGTGCTGCAACACCATCATGGCCTAGCCATTCTGTGAAAGTCTATGGTCTACAAGCCGGTGGCAAAACCTCGCATAACCTTTATGACCGGACGGATAGCTGAGCATTCGCCACTATTGATAGACATTATTTAGCCCTTGGCAAAGCCGGTCTCGGTTTGACTTCTACCGTGGCGCGTTGACAAATTATCTGCTGAGGGACAGGGGCTAATTCAAACATAGTGATATCGAATTGCCTTTCGATTATTTCAACGACCTGATTCCCTTGAGGAACTGGGAACATCAGTGCACCCAATATTTTGCTGGTTGGTTGGGAAGGAGATGGAAGGGCCTTGACAAGCCATGGGGAGGAGGGAGGGCGTTGCATTGGCTGCAGGCGAAAAGGTAGTGTTTTGCTGCTGCCTAGGAATGAAAGAGGAAAGTTGCAAATAGAGTGCTCGTAAGGTGTCGGATCAAGGTGATCTGTGAGGCCGGATCTTTCATCTTTGATATGGAAGGTTTTTGGGAAGAGATGATAGGGAGGTGAATTTGGCCTTGTGATTAAATTTAACTTAAGAAAATTAAATGGGTTACATATATGAAGAGAGGAAGGAAGACAGCTTACAAATGCAGAAGGGGCTGCAGGCCAGAGCCCAGAGGTTATCTCAATTAGTTCATTAAAAATTGTGATGAACTGGGGCCAGTAAACCATCACTTAGTTGGGCCGTGGGTTGGGAGGAGATAACAACCTACCACTGAGTTGTTAAGGATTTTACAGAAGGCCTTTGACCTGATGCCTGCGACTCCACCTCTCTTGCTGATGGGAAAGAGCGGGAGAATTGGTTGCACCATATTCTCAATAAAATACGATTGAGGCATCCTAGCTAGGAGCGCGATCTCACCACTAGTCAGTGTTAATGCTACAAAGGGCTTGGTGAGCACCTTAAGATCTGGTTCCATCACCATTCCATCAAGGTCTGCAGATCGAGAGCTTGGAAGTTGTACAGCCACAGGTCTGAGAACATCCTAGGTCCAGCCCGAGCTGTGCTTCTCGTACAAACCACACTGGAGGGAACATAAAGCCTTCTGTAGGTCTTCGTCATCCCTGTCACAGCGGATCTCCCTATTCGGGACAGATCGATGAGCTACTATACTCTGGAAGAGCATGCGGCTCCAATTTCGAGGCTTTGAGATTATGGCAGTGCTATGTAGCCCAGTCTGATTTAGGGTAACCAACACACCGTTGTGAAATCTTGAACATAATCCAATGAATCTGATTAAGGTTCTAAAACTCAATATAGTGTCTACCGAAGATGGAAATGGGTATGCGCCATGGAATAGAGCTATTTGGTATAAAATGGAACCAGCTGAGGAGATGATGTCTCTAATGGCTTGGTTCGCTCAATCAAGTAATTGATGAATGTCTTCTTAGTCCAATCTGTTTGATGTCAGCTTTTAATTTTGTGTGAGGTGTATGGTTCATCTCTTACATTTTGTGCCGCTACTTGGGCTCGAAAGAGGCTCGCGGCTCGAAATTTAACTACAATCTATCCAGCATTGGTCCTCATCCACCGTAAAGAGTAGCTTCTAATCTATCATGTACATGATCTAGGGACTTGATAATTCAATATTGTCCCCTTCATGGGAATGTGTACGCACCGGAGTTGCATAAAATTCTGCTAGTTAGGCCCATTCGGGGACATTCACCTCAAGATATTTTATCCAAAGAGATGAAAACATATTCATACTTGCCAAATCAAGTTGTGAGAGTCCGAATGTGGTTTACTGGTCAATAGTATGTGCTGATATTTAGCAATTAAAAGTCAGAATGAAGCGGAAAGTCTGGCGGCTGGTATGTGCTGAACACGTAGGGCAATGCAGTGAATCTGACCAGCGACAACTTCTGTCTAGCTTGGTAGGATTGCACCACCGCAGTACGATTCACAACTTTACTACAGACGGTTGTATATGCCGCAAAGTTGTCTAAATTGTTCGCAGATTTTACTGCAATGTTAACTTCTGTGCCGAGGATTGCGCTAGGGGTTACAAGTGTTGGTTTCCTGGGTAGGAGTCGGGAACACCCTTTGTCCGTGTTGCGAAGGATTTCTATGCTGGATATACTGTGGCAAGCCCGATGCTATGGAGGAACATGCATGATCAGCCGCAGTGGCGAAGACATGTGTTTAAGGTAAAAAGTTGGCGTTCAGTATGCATTGCTACAATGACGTACTCAGTAACCTCACCAGGCTATCATAATACCCAGTGGGCAGGAGAAATTTTTATTTGTTTGTAAGATACGTAGTAATTCAGCTGAGATCTCGTGCTTGATGTCGACTACAGCCCTCAGAGATACTCGGTTTCTCAGAATGTGTGACTAGCGGAACAGGTGGTAAAAGCCAACGGCTAAGGGTTAATAAAGCGTTAGGAACATAAATAAGGGTATATTCTGGAG
Source organism: Chalara sp. BL73 (assembly GCA_918026815.1). NCBI lineage: Eukaryota > Fungi > Ascomycota > Leotiomycetes > Helotiales > Chalara > Chalara sp. BL73. Next base: position 192,029 of record CAKJVC010000085.1, on the reverse strand, counting down.
TAAAACCCAAATTATGATAAATAAATGTAGAGAACTTACGAAATAGTACTATATATATTTATTGATGCACGGAACAGCAGCCACGGAAATTGCTGAGAGAACAGCTATAAAATATCTTGCTAGCTGGACAACTAGTAACAGCCATCTTCGTAGACGGTGAGGGAATTCTAGGACTAGGAGTCTGACGTTGGTGTGGCCAGGCCAGTTCGGGCACCATCTAGACAGCCGTCCAAATAAAATAGATCTGTAGAACAGCAGCCGCTGTATCCATTAGTTAAGCAGTTGTAGAGAGCAGCCTTTGGAGGACAATTTTCGGTAGTCTTGGTTGTTACGAGCAAAGCAAGATAGAGATAGGTTTTGAATTTTTGACTCTTACATTGTTCAAAGTTGGGACCAGGACTGGGCTAGGAAGTGGCTCAGGACAGCCAGTAGCCATGGCGCAAGGATCGGTGGAGCTGTAGTCATGGAACCCACTTCTTGCATACCTGTAGTATATTTTAGTTGCTGGGCAAAGTGAAACACAAGGAGGCCCATCATCTCAATTCTGCCAGCTCCTGCTCGGCCTAGAAGACTGTTGCGGAGAGGCTGGATTGGAGATGGTTGGATTGCATCGCCGAAACAGTATAAACAAAGGTAACAGCAAGACTGGTCCAGATACTGGGACTGATGCGAACAGTGAAAGGGCCTGGTCGAGACATTACCATGCCCAAGAGGGCGCAAAGAAATGTGGGCATTCTAAACTGCATCTTGAATGGTTCAAGTGGCAATTATGTCTTAAGCCTTCAAGCTAGACTATTTAATCTTCGTTATGCTAACTACTAAAGTAAAAAGCATCTCCAAAGATGAGAGGTCAGAGCAAACACTTATAACGATACGGATGGTCTTGATCGGAACAATCAAAGGAGAAAACTGTGACTTGGGGAGAGACTAGGAAGGAATCAAGTATCAAATGAAGTTGGTGTGGGTAGCCACAGTGAGCATCTCCTTGAAAAGTTAAAGACCAAAGTCTACAGTAATTAGGCAAGCTGCCCAGGCATCAGGGCTATAATTAGTTATAAATAGAGAGTTTCAGCCAAAGTCAGAACAATTAGCAAAGACGTACCCACCCAAACTTTAGAAGTATTCGGCGTCGGACCACAATTGATATTTGAACAGTTTACCGGAAAACCAATGACCAATTTGGGTATGACTCCTCCACGGAAAAGTTATCTCGCGCTTACGATCTCTGAAACACACCTTTTGGGGTGACACGGGTGTGATCCAGTGAAATGTCATAAATAATGATTCCAATGCCACATAAACTGACACATCCTTAATTTTATATTCTGCTTAAACCGAAACTCCAACATCATATCCAACCTAACTCACCTAATCCAAGCATCTCATGAGGGTGGTGTGTTGTGTTTTCCAACTTCTTTGACGTGGTGGATGGCAGGATCGGTATGCAAACCGCTGGTGGTGTTTCGACGATCAGGCCCATGACCAGGTAGATCTTCACTTTGTCGAGTCGATGTATGGGTAGTTGAGTGACCTTCAGCGTGGTTCAGCTTGCTCTTGTCTTGGGTGCCTGACAAATCAGAGCCTGTAACACCTGGAGTGTTGTTGTCTCCATCAAGGCCTGTATGATGATAAGCTCCAGAAACATCTGAAAGATTGCCAATCACATTAGACTGTCCATGTCCCCCAGTCACGCCTGACGATGAGTGGTCGCCGCTGACTCCAGACTGTTCGGGGCTTCTAGATGCCCCAGATTGATCATAGTGACCAGTCGGTCCCGAATCATTGCCAGTTGTATATCCTGTTGTACCAGATGAGAGTCCTTCAGTTCCTGAGTAACCCGAATCCACAGTTAGATCCGTCTTGTTGAAAATACTAGAATCGTGTGGTCCAGCCGTACCAGTTGCAGTAGAAGTATGGCCAGTGGTGTCGGCGGCATGGCCAGCACTCGTCGCCTGCTCCAGATGGCTACCTTCTCCTCCTATTGTGTGTGCTGCATGTTTGCCGGTATGAGTATCCGCTGCTTCGTTGTGACTCTTGGTCCCCCTATGCAATGTTAGCAATGGTGTTAAGTCGACGCTATGGCTGACTTACAAGAGTTCCTTGATCTTTTCCATATCGGCTGATTGAGAATTTGGTATTGGTAGTTATCTCAACTGGTATCTTGATGTTGAAAGGGAGAGAGGAAGAGAGAGCAGCGGGGATATATGACCTATGATTCACTTTCATCCCTCCATGGCACTTGTTATGGCACAAAGAGAGATCGATGATGTAGTTTGCGGCGTAAGCTCTCTAGAATAACAGGATGCCCATGCTGCCAGATGATCACAAGCACTTGATTTGGTTGAAAGCTTGACCACATTAAGCTCTCAAACGGTGGATATTCTGGGCTGGGCACACCAAATGCTGAAAGTATGGTGTAATAGCACAGCTGCATCACCACGCAATTGGAGCACGTCCTAGCGCAATGATCGACTTCCCAACGCTACCGATACTGGGGTGTATGGAACAATTGCTGCATTGTGGTATGGGAGGAGGCACTGACCCCTCGTCTGCCATGATTTGCCAGTGATTCTACAGTACAGCTCCACAGCACTGCCATCATCCATGGGGAGAGCGAGGAAGTAGATGCAGATTTGGTAGGGAGTGTTGAGGAATTGTAACTTTGTGACCTAATGGAATGAAACAGCCTGGTCAAGTGCTAGACAGTATACAGGATGGATAGTCCAATCAAGTACAGAAACAGCGTCAACTTCGAGCACAAAGAGCCTCTATAGGCCCTACCGTATGCGGATAACGGTGCAATCATCGTAGCAGAATCCATAGCGGGGTGAAGTGAGAGGGGCGATCACCGTCATCCTAAGTTTCCGATACAGTAATTTCATTTGACGAGTCGAAAAAATCCTTGGTTTTTGTGTTATTGCGCGCTAAGCCAAATGTGGGGTATAATTCACGCCACACCTTATGTGGCACAAATGACGTAGTATGTGGATCCACCAATCTATCAACTTCAACTGTGAACCACCGTAAGTGAGTTCTGTGCTTGTATGTATACTTGGTTATGAGGTCTTTGTGATCACAGTAATGCAACGGACTCTAACCTTAAAGGAATACAATTCGTTGAGAAGAACATTTCCATAGAACATGCAATAAAATGTGGTTAGAACGCCTCAGAGTCTCGCCCCAGTCAGTCTCTTTACCATGTTTTGCTTCTCGAGATCCGTTTACAGTCAAGCCGCAAGTAGTCATAGCGCATCGCTTACAGGTGCTAGTGAGGTAAGAACCTGCAGAATAGTCCCTTAAGTTTGATAAAGCCAATTAGATTCCTGATCCGTAATTGGATGCGGTTGGGGGTGGCGTGCCCAAAAAGCAAAAATAATTTGTAGGTTGCCTGAAAGTCATCTATTAGTGAGTCGTTTCTATAACTGCCTGATTGGCCATCTTCAAGTTGTCTATTTATCTGATTACTCAAGTCTCTCCAGCTTGTTTGAACCTCTCATCGAAAGGCTGGACTATGGCCCGGTTGGAATATGTACTTCATGTTTTATGCCAATATTTGCTAGAATTCTGTGTTTGTACCCCAAATCGATATTGCCTAGTCTCTTGTTTAGTATAGCAAGGAGGGAGAAGGAGCTCTTCCCTCCAATTATTCCAAAATTGAGTCTCAGAAGTACCTGTAACTAAAGGTGCTCTTGGTACTTCGTGTCAAGTAATCACATATTATGAAATTATTAGTGAATTTTAGGACCTTACTCACCCCTAAGTCAACATTTTTATAATTATTTTCTGGATCCATTCATGATGCCTTCTAGTCATGTTCAGCTAGATATAACTTAGTTCGTTGGCTGTTAGGGACAATTATGTCACGTGAGTATTCACATGACACATAGTACGAAATAGGTTTGGTTCCATTCTAGAATCATGTATATGCCTCTCGCTTGATACTCAGAACTCAATCAAGGTTTCTCACTTCAATATTAGCCATTACTTTGGTTTATGATCTATTGAACAATAGCTAGAGTATAGATGGCCCAGCAAAAGAAGCTGGATATTTATCTTATCCCTGGCTCATAGAGCGGCATTCAGTCTTCCCACATTAGTGGAAGCTGGATAAATGTCTGCTTTCCACATGCCACTTCTGTGTTCTGATGGCATGGTTTCTATAGCGTTTTGAATGGCTATATAGTTCACTGAAATGCAAACTTGAGGCATGGATTATCTCCCCTAATGGGTACATGCTTCCTGCGCTGTTCATCAGAAAACGGATTTCAGCAAATATTGACAGGTATATGCGCAATCACATTACTAACTACAAATATTTTCGTATCATTATTACTTTTGTAGCATAGATGTAACCTCCTTTAGAAGGCATATCTGTCGGGAATTTTCTGGCCTGAAATGTTTTGCGATTAAGAGAAAGAATTACTATGAAAGGTAAGGGCTAATTGTAGAGGAAAGCAGATAATGCGCCTACAATGGTATCACTTGATCGCACTTGATTGGTCCAAGTATGTTGAGCTGATTGGACTTACAAAAATTTATGGCGCGCCAATGTGAGGTCGGGGCTTGGCTTTCAAAGAAGCCACCTAGGAATGTTTGTGTCATATTTTCCTCTGAAGTGCTCCTCTCTCCGACGCTGCTTCGGGGGCAAAAGTGTCAACGTCAACTTCCGTAAGATTGGAGGAAAGTTAACCCAGTTGCCAACCATTGACACCAGCTTTTTCTCCAAAGCAGTAATTTGCCTCAGTGCACGGAGAGAGTAGAACTTAATAAAGGCCGACCTTTTACCGGCTTGATATGGATAATCAAGTATATTTGGATTCTTTGGAGAAATTGAACGGTAAGGTCGCGATTGTCACAGGGTAAGTCTTCCCTATTCTTGCTCGAAAGATTGTGTATTGTCCCGTAAGTTGTCGTTTTCTTGCATTATCTGATGATAATTAATTTATGTGCTTTGCAGTGGATCTCAAGGCATAGGGCTTCAAACTACAATCTACCTTGCACAACTTGGAGCCTCAGTATACGTCTGCACTTTAGACATTCCCCAGAACCAAGATGGTATTCTGGCAGCTAAGGACGAGCTGAGGCTGTGCCAAGATTCTACAGGCACAATTGAGTTTCATGGATTGGATTTGGCGACTGTTTTAACTTCAAGGCGGTCCGCTGAAACTTTAAAGTCGAAGATTCGCAAAGAAAATGGTGGCAGGCTGGACATCATCGTTGCAAACGCCGGAACGGCATTCCAAACTAAAGATATACTAAGTGTAGATGGTGTTGAGAGAACTTTTGCCGTCAACTGCTTGGGTCACTTTGTGTTTATCACCACGCTTCTTGGCAAGTAGTTTTACATTTATATGAGGTCGCTATGCTCATTGTATTAGATATAGTCGAATCAACGGCCGATTTGCGTGGCGACGCAAGAATTGTAATAACAAGCTCCCATGGGCATAAACTCGCAAAGAATCTTGATTACACTTCACTTACCAGTCAGGTACCATTGGATGGATCCAGCTATTTTCATCTTTTCGGCGCTTTTCAGCGCTACTGTGATTCAAAGCTTGCATGTTTGTATCTTGCACTTGAACTAGACAGAAGACTAAAGGAACGGAATCTAAAGAATATCTATGTAAATACCGTTCATCCAGGGAACTCGCCATTAACCAACATTGGCAATGGCGAGCAGCCATTGGTGGGATATTTTTTGCAGAGGTGCATAAAGAGAGTGCTGGGACTTGTGATGAGGCACTCTACTAAAGATGCAGCAAAGACCCAAGTCTGGCTCTCTTCTAGTGAGATGGTCAAGGAGAATCACATTAGCGGAGAGTATTGGGCACCAAAATGGTCGTGGAATCAAAATTTTACGGGATGTGATCAAGAAGAATTGAGCACATTGGCAAAAGATCGTGATGAGTGGAAAAAACTTTGGGATTTCTGTGAGGTTATTGCTCAGGCGGCGGAATCATTGCATTGAGTCACTGAATGGGCCGGCACTGTGGTTGTGTTATTTTTACTAATTTTGATCATACATTCTTAGTGTTATCCGATGCCTCGCTGCTGTGCTACGTAACTCACTCTATTACATTGCCTCGTTTTCTGTTTCATTCCCCACTCCTTCGTTAACCTTTCTGGTCGTTTTTGAGAGACAAGTCCTTCACTCAGGAGGTGCTTTGCTTATATTTCGCTAGAATCGGATACATTAGCAGTTGTCCAAGCTCCTCGAGCCAGCATGCACATAAGTATATATAACAACAGACTCCACTGTGATCTATACCTAGTCCGCCTAATTCTATGGAGATATTGATATTAGTAAATTTTCCGAATAGGTTTGGACGAAAATTATCAACGAGATGTATGTTGCATGAGTAAAACAGATGTGGTTCTCTCAAAGATAGCTAGGACTCTGGTCTCTTGATAGGTGATGAAGCTAATCCCCTACCTTTTTCGATCCTTAGCGAGGCAATCTTAGGAATTTATGTTTGAAAATCATACACATTAATCATGCATACTCACTATATATTGACTACTGAACGGGCCTATTGGGACTCCGCATCCGCCCTTTGGCAACAGCTGACATATTGCTCCATTTCCCAGGATTTTGGAGTCGGCCATCGGTGTCCTGGACTCGGAGATACTACATTTTGGCCCAGGCTTAATAAAGAGCGTTACCCTTAATATGTTTAATGTGAGGACCGGGTGTTTAGTAACGCTCTGTCCGGGGGCTGTCATCCTAGTCGTCTTCTTAGTAGACCTTGTATAGAGCCCGACTTTCGGGGATTTATCTTTTAAACTGTATTTCTCAATCCTTTATTTATTATTTATTTTTTTTGGCATTACGGGGGTGTGCGAGATTTTTTATCGGTAGAATTCAATGTACCAAAGACTATTGGTAATTTTAAGAAGATCCTGTTTCAGAGGACGTGTCGTGGAAGAGCCCCTCAAAAAAGTATGCGTGGAGGCAAGTGAAATTAGGACACTATCCAGGAAACCCAGATTGCATCCCGTCATTTGACTACTATGACGACTCATTTCAGATCTTATCCATGACTTAGTGCAATTTAACTTTTGCACATCTACTTTGGGATGACGTACTCGGGAGAGGAGAATTGGAGGAGCATTGAGACGTAAAGCAAACAGGAGGAATAGAACAATAGATAACTAATGTTGGGAATCATATTGTGTAGTCGAGGATAGGCCACGCTAACAAAGCGGTTATTCTGGAACTACGAAGTAACAAGTGTTTGATTATGCTCCTTGATGGTAGCTCCTCGAAGAAGTGATAAGCTTGAATTCAATAAAATACAAAGTTGGAGGATGATATCGAGAACTTTGGTGCCTCGTTGCCCATTTTACGACCTTGTACTTTAAAGGAAATATTATATTCACGCAGCATCCGTCTCCTTGAGATATGGGAATTCTTACCGCTGTCAGTGCACCATAAAATACACAATCTCGAGATATTGAGATGTCCCTAAAGAAGCTTTAAACATGATTCATTGCTTCTAATAGTGTCATTGTCGAAAAGACGTCAACTCACGTGACTATACTCTATTCCTTGGTTGGAAACTCCAGTCTTTCTTCTCCAGAAATACGTAAATAATGCTAGAATGGATAGCCTTGGAAGCCTCCTCCGAGTAGATAAGAGGAATTTTTTGAAATTGTCATGTCAGGAAATATATATCACGTGATTATATACCAATACTTCTATTTTCATGTTCCAGCTCTAGCTCAAAAATTAATTTTTATTTTATTTTATCAAATAACTCCGGTTCCTATTTACTGTGCATGTTTCACATGCTGGGTATCTTCCTCATTGCCACAATTTCCAGCCTCCTGAAAACTTAAGTTGCCAAGTCTCGCCGATACAAAATTCGTCTTGGCTTCTCTCACCATCTCATGCGCCTCAAACAGGTGAAAAAAGGTAAAAGGGTCAGAGGCGCGTATGGGGTGTCTAGACACCAATTCCTTCTACGTTCCCACTAAAGCCGTCCCTCAGCCTCAGCACACCAGTGTTGCTGCGAGCAATACAAATACCATCAACGAGATGGTGGGCTTCGCGATGCCTCTGACTCCAACATTCGTCTTTTCCGATAATCCGCTCCCCTTCCGATTGAACTCGCACGCTCGCTTTGAGTCCGCGAGCACTTCAGTCTCCTCAATCGTTCCTTCAACAATCACGCTACGTGCCATACATGAGGCTGCATCAGCGAATTCGTCGTACCCGATCAGTTCGCAAACGATGTACTCGCAGTTGACAGTCCCGTTGGTGGTATCATTGGTGCTGACTGCATAGACTCTGCTTGATGGACAGCAGGCTGTGCTCGACATTAGTCTGTCAGCTCATCAAATAATGTTAAATACAACTCACTGCTCAGTAAAGGTAAGGTTCTTGGTGTATGTAAAGCAATACAAGCTCCGGTATTGTTTGTAGGCAAGGCGGGAAGATACACTGAGGCTTGGGCACAGACCGGGTCGACCATGGCTAAGTCTCACTCCATGACTTTGGGGATGGATGATCCGAGTTGTGGTGAGGCAGGCAGATGGAGGTGCGGCTGCGTGAAGATATATATATTTGCGGCCAAGGTCCCAAGCAGCCGACTCAAGGAGCTGGGCACTGGGCGTTGTCGTGGCCGTCGCGTTTGCTGCTTGGCAAAGGGATGTGTCACTCGAGATGCGAAATGCCGTCTTGGGATGCTATATGGGCTTTCATAGAGATGAGAGCTGGAGGTGGAAGGAGATGAAGGAGCGTTGGATATGAGAGAATGACGGTGATCATATTGGGGGACTTCTCTTTGTTGTATGATTGAGGTCATGGTGTTGCCAAGTGGGTGCCCAGCCTGCCGAGCACCCCCCCTTCACTTGGCTACTTCTCGCGATTGCCAAGCGTGACAGATGAAGGTAAATACGACCTTGGCATTATTGATATTTGCTTGGGGAATCTGAGGGACAGTCTGAGGAGTGGGCTTGGCATGGGTTTCAGCCTTGGGTCATCTTTCCGATATAAGTTTCAGGGGATGCTCGTGGGGATGGGATGGATGTATCCGGATAATCGGGATGAGGCTGATAGATTAGCTGAACTACCGGCTGTCACTAAACTAATATTTATGAAATAACTTTGTTCCCATAATCCGCAAACGGTGCCACAAAGGAGCCCTGGGTGAGATATTTGAAGGTTTCTGAAACAAACGATGCCTCTTATCAATTCTGTCGGTTATTCATATATTGCATTTGGCAGAGATAGGATAGCCAAGCCAAATGGAAGTCCCAAAAGCACGCTCAAACCGTCGCTTATAGTTGTATATGTACAGCCTAACAATTACCCTAGGACATATGTCATTGCTGCAAGCTGTCTAAAGGATCGTCTCCGTGAAGTTCAAGCAGATTCAATACCACCAGCCCCTTCCTCCTTTGCTCCAACCTTATCCTGTTTCTCAGCGTCGCCAACCACGGCCCCTTCTCCATTTCCAAGATCAATGCCTTCAGTTTGCAAAGCAAGTTTCTGTTCCGATGTCATCCCGGAGGTATCAACAGTTATTTTAGGACCTTTAAACCATTTCCGAGCATCAATGAAGTAATATGTCAAAGCTCCTCCCCAGACAGCGCAATTAATCACCACAGTATAGTTCATCGTCTCGGGGGTAGGATCAGGGCCACTAGATGGGAACATAGCAAGCGTGATACCAAATATCAGAAATATTACGGCAGTCCAGGCGATTGGGACAGAGAGTTTTTTGCCGGTATAGAACGGCCCAGGCACAAACTTCGTCTGCCCCCAGAGCAGGCGGCATAGTATTGGAGTACCCCATGCAAGGTTGTTACCAGCGACGCACAGGGAGAACAGAGCGGCAGCCGCAGCCGGAGCAATGAGGCAGAGGAGACCCAGAATGAGGGCAAGAAAGACGCAACCCCAAATTGACCGGAGAGGGATGTACCCAAACTTCTTGGAAATAGGGCGAAAGAACGATGAGAATGGAAGAGCGCCATCACGAGAGAATGCCCAGGCCTGACGCGATGCCGCGACAAGGATTGAGAGGCCCATGAGAAATTGGACAATAAAAAGGAGGGTCATCATGCCCAAAGCCCCTTTCTTTCCGATGGCGTCGAAATAGATCTGTGCCATGGGTTGACCAAAAGGGGAGCCAAGCAAAGATTCCAGATCAGGATTCATACAAGCTGCAAGAACAATCATGATGAAGAACCCAAGTATCCAACAGGCCCCTATTGACATGAGAATTCCGTATGGAACTGCTTTTGCCGCATTGGCAGCCTCTTCAGACATATGAACGCAAGAGTCGAAGCCACCTGTAAAAAGAGTTCCGGCATTAGTATACCTCATTTTGGGTAGGATGATAACTTGAAAACTTGAAAACTTGAAAATATGACGATATATGAAGAGTGATGTGGTAATTCTAAGCCGTAAATTTCTCTCCAATGTACCCCCAGCCTCGTCAACTTTGGGAAGGCTCGAGCATACGAATTATACAATGTTTTCTCAAAGGAAAGAGGACTCTGAGAAGCTTAGATTTACCTATGGTCCAAATTGGAGAGAGCCATGCAAAAATAAAGGCCCAGCCAGTTGGCCAAGTGGTGAGGTTCTCGGTATGGGCGAATATGTAATGTCCATCGTTCCGGTTGTGATTCCCAATGGGGAGAGCAATGACTGTCGCAGTGATGAGGATAAGGTTCATGATTACAAAGATAGTCTGAAGTTTTCCCATGACTTTAGATAGTGTGGAAGCAAGAATTCCGTGACAGATCACGCAAGCAAGAAAAACAGAATATACTTGGCCATTCGTAGGCCCCCACTCGCCATCGCGTGCAATGACGATGCTGAACAAATTAGACATGGGATTCTGCAGTCCTGGATGTGACTTACACTGAGAGGAACATCAGAGCAAAACCATAGTCAATACTGCAGAGACCCCCTACTAAGCCCAAGGTATTCGAATATCCTACTAAAAAACTGAGAGCATTTCGAGTTTTCGGAGAAGCAAAGTAATGAGTCCTAGTAAGATAAATGACAGGTCAGGGCAAAGGCTTAAATAGTAGCTTCTTACCACCAATAAAGGCCACCAGATGTTGGCATTGCAGAACCTAAGTCTGCCATTGCTAGACCAACGATGAATATGAAGGCGGATGCAACGAACCAGCCCCAGACCATACCCGCTGGACCAGCAGGTATCGAGAAAGCAAGGGTGGAAGCAATAGAAGGGAGCAATCCCATGATGCTAAAGGCGATACCAAAAACTTCAATCATGGTGAAGTTTCGCCGAAGCTCCTGCTTGTAACCAAGTTTGGCTATGATATATAGTTAGACCTAAGCATCCAAACATCTGTGTTAAATGAGTTGGGTACACTCACCAAGAAGCTCGGCATCGGCCTCTCCAGCCAAGAGGGCTTCGTCTGGTAGAACTGAGCGCTGGCTGACAGCTTTTTCCAGATCATTATGCAGAGCAGCACCTGATTGGGCTCCCGAAGCCTCTGCCATCATTGAACCCAGTGTGTGGACAGCTTTGTTGAATAGCCAAAAATGTAATCTAGTTTCGAACCTTTGATTCAAATTGCGACAGAACTGAAAACAGCGACCAAGTGCAAATCATGGGAGAGGGTTAACCTTAAATTAGCTATGTGTGAGCAGCGAAGATGGGGAGGAGGTTGAGACGGAATTCATCCCGTCCTATGTCACTTATCTGGATGTGCCTATCAGCTACCCATTCCAGGGCCGAGCAATCTATTGGCTGTGTGTAATAGAAACCTAGGGACAAGCTCATGATGATATGAGCTCACTATCTCCATGCAGCACAGCTCTTATCGGGGGACGGTATTAAGGCCTATAAAACAAGTCCCCGACTGGTATTTAATTCTTGTTGAGCAGGACGGAGATATGAATGGATAGCTCGAAGATTAAGACCCGTAACCACCATCATTAGAGGCAACAGTAAACAAGAAACCAACAACCATCTCACTCCCGCCGCATTTGAGCAAAGAAAACAATTATCAATTACGCAAATTTGAAAGTGCATGATTGATCGCACCTTCAATTGGATTGAAGCTTACAATCCCCTCCCCTAATGTAATACCAGGATTGTCGCTCTGACTGGGTTAGTTGGTGCCCACCTCTAGCAAGACGATTGCGCGATAAATCCAGAGATAACAGTGTAATGCAAAACAAAATGACATAACTGATTCATCTTGGAAGAAAAAGAGTCGGACGTGGAGATTCGAAGAAATCCAGTGTTTGTTGCCTCAGGCATTAATAAATGGTAGAAAACTGCGAAAAGCCAATTTTTATCTTGGTTCTTTGTCCGCATCGTACCTTGCCAATATGAATCGACGCATGGTTAGTCATTGATGCTCTAATGGCCGTTACATACATGCTGATTTATCTAGCTCAGTAAGGAAGACGAAGGCGGCGACGAGGTCGAGGTTCGGAGGGAAGATCAAGACAAGATCAACAAGTTCAGCAGACTGCATCAACGCGAGACCTTACTCGAAGACGAGGTTAAGTCCAAGCAAGTGAGTGAAGGACAATACATCTGGGCTAGGTTTTTGGGCTGATCAGCCATTACCGTCTACAGAAGGAGAAAGAGGACCTCGATGATGTTTCGAACGAGCTGGAGCTCGCAGACGAGGAGGACTTGATTCCGTATGTTATCTTCCATTATAAATACCGGCGTGACTTTTAACGATATTGCAGGTACAAGATCGGAGACTCCTTCATCTCATTACCTTTGCCCGAAGTTCAAGAGCTGCTCTCGACGTCAACATCCAGGATCGAGGAAGAGGTAGCGGTCGTAGAGGAGAAGCTAAACACAATAAGGGAGGAGATGTCGCAACTGAAGGTGCAGCTATACGCTAGATTTGGACGGAGCATCAATCTAGAGACATAAAGACAGAAAGCGACAATATAATGATACCCCAGTCAGTATGACGGACACAACTCCTGCCTCAATTACTCGATGAGACCTGGTGACGCCATCATACACAAGAGGAAACTTCGGATAAGGCAAAGCATTTCGATATTGCCAGTGCATCCATTCCTACTAAACCATAGGTTGCAGCTTTCAAAGGTGACATGCGGAGCACACAGTTAATTAGAAGACAGCAATATCGAAAACGTCGACAGCATTAGCATTTAGCAATGCATGCCTTTATAGATGGTTAGCATTTCCAATTGTGGAATTGTGCTTTATTATACTGTTCTTATACATTGATTACTGCAGCCACGGACACTTTTTCGTCATAGGTACATCGGAAACGTTGCCGGATATCATTTTCCACCCGTGTAACCTCTTCCATTCCGCGGATCCACCATTTTGTGGTTACTCGGCAGCCGCAGACTTCAAACCAATCACGATATGCCGGAATGGTGATGACCTACATTTTAAGTCTGCTGCAATCGCAGAGAAAGGTCTGCCACTCCATTTCTTGGGTAACCGAAAGGACGTCTCTGTTGTTCTTCAACCATACTCACCAAACCACACAAGCATTTAACTCGCCATAGCACCAATGAAGAGAATATGACCTAGCACTGTCTACAAATTATTTTCTTAAGCTTCGAATGGCTCTATCTGCCATGAGCAGCCCTGCAAGTGAAGCTGGGCCGATTAACAATGTACCGGAAGCATCCAGATTTATTGGTAAGTTACCAACTTTATCGCTGTAGTCTGTAACTTACTCGTCTAGGTCCCGATGTTACGACTTTGAAAGAGTTATCCAATATCCATCAGTGCAGCGGAGGCAGATCCCAGGGTGGGCGAGGAAGTAACGCAGGTCCTCTACCCGTGTCAACTACCAGCATTACTATCCTATCACACGAAAAGATCATGCGCTGGGAAGATGGTGATTCCGGGAATCCATACAACTGGTCAAATGTGTGTAATCACATCTCCCTGCCCTCGCCCTGCTGACATCAGGTAGAGAAGGAAGATATCTATAGTCCTAATTGGTGCCATTATCGTTATAAATAGTACTATGGGTTCTTCTCTTCCTTCGAATGCAGTTCCATTTATTGCTAATTACTTTGGTGTCACTGATCCTGTTGCAAAAGGATTGCCCATATCAATGTACCTAGTTGGTTACATTGTTGGACCTCTGCTTTGGGGACCATTGTCGGAGTCGTATGGGAGGCGGATCATGATGGTTTCTTCCTTTATATTCTTCACCATTTTTACCATGGCTTGTGCTGTTGCGCCTAGCTGGGTCCTTCTCCTTCTATTTAGACTCTTACTTGGTATCGCGGGTAGTTGTCCATTGGTTGTCATTGGAGGGATCTACGCAGATATATACGACGATCCGGTAACTCGAGGTCGAGCCATGGCAGTTTTTATCGGAGTAAGTACGCCACCACATACAGTTTTCAACACAGCCTAACCTTCTCAGGGCACCTGCGTAGGTCCGCTTGTTGCCCCACTAATCTCCGGATTCATCGCTCCTGCAGCGGGTTGGCGTTGGACTTTCTGGTTCGGTTTACTCTTTGCGGGTGTCTCATGGTTTCCTCTCTTCTTCCTTCCCGAAACTTACGCACCCATTCTCCTAGCACGGCGCGCGAAGGCACTTCGCAAAATTACTGGCGATGTCAATGTGTTTGCGCCGCTAGAGCTTGACAAGAAGGGATTTAAGCAGATGATAACCGTTACCCTTACCAGGCCATTGAGAATGATATGTTTTGAACTTCTCGTGACATGTAGTTGTAGTAAGTCTAGATTCAGCGGTGAAGGTTAAACCCCACCGAAAAAATGTTTGAATGAGCTTGAAGTCAATAAACTAATTCGTCTGGGTTCATAGTTTATATGAGTATTGCATACGGTATATTCTACCTGTTCTTTCAGGCTTATCCAATTATATTTCAAGGCGTGTATGGTCAATCTCCTGGAATATGTGGGCTCATGTTTCTTCCCATCGCCATTGGTGCTGGATGTGCAACTGGATTCTTCCTCTATTATGATGCAATGCTACATAAGGCAAGAGCTGCAAACAAACCGTGGACTCAAAAAGAAGAATCTCGTCGGCTTCCACTTGCCTGTGTTGGTGGACCTCTGTATGTTGTCGCCCTTTTCTGGATTGGATGGTCGTCGAGAGAGTCTATCCCGTTCTGGATACCTATGCTCGCCGGTATTCCTTTCGGCATGGGCTTTATTCTCATATTCATGGCGCTGTTAAACTATCTCACCGATGCATATGGAGTATTTACTGCCTCAGCTATGGCAGCTGGGTCTTGCTGTCGGTCTTTGGCCGGAGCGGTCCTACCTTTCGCCACGCCTCACCTATATGGCAGTCTCGGAGTTGCTTGGGCCACGAGCCTGTTGGCACTCTTGAGTTTGGTGATGTGTGGTATCCCCTGGGTTTTTTTATGGAAGGGAGATCAAATACGTGCTGGCTCGAAATTCTGCATTTATTTGAAGGAGAAGAAGAGGCTGGAGGGGGAGGAAGATGACCGATTGAAACAACATGGAGAACAGACGTCGACTTTGAGTGCCTCAAAGATGTGTTGAAAGTGCACTTGGGTATGATCTCGATACAAAATACTATCAATTAGAAGGCTATTGGCATAAAAGAACTGTAATCTGTGCCAAATGGCATTTCTATGTTGTGATTATTATTCCGTGAGATCTGAATGCTTCTTACGTTATCGATGCTGCTCCGGGGAATCCGAGCCTTTATCCGCTTATCCCCCCCTTTCGAAGTGGGTCTCACATCCGAAGACCCTCGCCCAGTAGCGTTCGGTAGTTCCCTGGTCTGCATTTTACCACCATGGATAAATGATTAAACCCCTGGGTTGCGTCAGTCCAAGACGGCCAATTTATTTCCGTGCTATCCCTTAAGCGTTGTTTTGTTCAACGTGCAATATTATTTTCGACTCGGCGTGCTTGGACTTACTATATCAATATGTTCAGGTCAACAGATTTCCCCAATTCTCCTCAGACTTGTCTCCTAGCCATAGAGTGAAGATGTGGTTCAATTCTGGCACCGCCGTTCTCGCAGGTGCACTGTCACTGGCATCAGCACAACAGCCATACTCAACGCGGATGAGCGACTCTTTCATTTCACACGGTGTCACTCCATCTCGACATTACACCAACGCAGTTCTCTATCGTGGTTTTGAGACAGCATACAATAACACGGGAAATGTGACATATTACAACTTTATAAAGACGCAAATTGACAGCTTCGTCTCATCCTCTGGTGCTCTTGGCGATTCATACGCTGTTTCGAAGTACTCTCTTGATGACATCCGCATCGGCCCTAACCTCTTATTCTTGTATCTCAAAACAAATGATGAGCGGTATAAGAAAGCCGCAGCTGAACTTCGAGCGCAACTAGATAGCCATCCCAGGACACCATCTGGGGGATTCTGGCATCGAAAGATCCCATATCCTGATCAGATGTGGTTGGATGGAATATACATGGCACAACCATTCTACGCACAATGGACGCAGCTCTTTGAGCCTAATAACAAAACTGCATGGAATGATATCGTGCTACAGTTTGAACTCATTGAAAAGTATTGCCGGAACACTACGAGTAATCTGCTCGTACATGGATATGACGAGTCCAAGGTCGCGGTATGGGCCGATCCAATTACTGGCGCCGCGCCGCATGTATGGGATAGGGCTGTTGGGTGGTATTTTATGGCGTTGGTTGATATACTTGATTATCTCCCGAAATCACATGTTGGGTATAAGAAGCTGGTAGGATACCTAAAGAACCTTGCGATTGGGGTGAAAGCGGCTCAGGATGAAGGTGGCGGATGGTGGTTGGTGATGGATGAACCATATCCTGGGAAACAGGGCAACTATATCGAGAGCAGCGCAACAGCAATGTTCACTTATAGCCTTTTGAAGGCGATCAGATTGAGATACATTGACCCCGCAACGTATTTGGGGACTGCTCAAAAAGCGTACAGTCTCATGACTTCAAAGTATGCTGTCCCAGCCTCTGGGAACACGCTGAACTGGGAAGGGACAGTGGAAGTTGGATCTTTGGGAAGTAATGGCACGTATGAGGTATGTTCTCTTTTAAAGTTCTTCATCAACTTCTTTGATAGCTAATGCTGAATGCAGTACTATATTTCGGTGCCTTTGGCTGTTAATGATTACAAAGGCGTCGGTCCTTTCATCTTCTCTAGTGATGAGATTGAACGCCTTTGAATGTAGTCATACTATTCTTTCAATTTAATGCGCCTTTAACTCAATCTCAAGGTGTCTGAGTTGTTTTCGTTCAGTGAGTGCCTTGTTCAGTGTCAGCTTGCCTCAGAAGTAGCGGCCTACCCTGCTATGGCATGTAATTAATCTCAACACATGGTGTGAAGTGATTTTAAAATGTTGCCAGCCATAATCGAAATGATTCAGGAAGACCAGTGCCTAAGACGCAGTCCTTGGGACGGTGGCCTACCAGCTATTGCTCCTGTAGTAGTTTCAGTGCATCCTTTACTCGTTACATGCTGTAACATATCCTATTTATGCCTTCTCCTATTGATTTTCTACATTTGGTTGATGGGTTCTGCATTTCAGTGTTCTCTAACGCCACGCTTCGTCGTTGGCAGGTGTCGCCACAAAAACAGTTCAATCTCTGAGATTAAGGAATCGTTGGCTGTCAGTGAGTGTCGGCAATTCTTCCTGTGACAAAAACACCTCCCTATGAATCTTTTTGGCGGTAAGTACACAGAGAGAACCGCTCATGCGGACTATAGTCTCATGCCATGTCTAAATATATCACCTCAGCCCCTGAATCTGCTGAAATATCGTTTGAGGGGAGTAGGATAGGTCGCAAGCGGGATGGAATGCCTTGTGGACGCAACGGGCACAACGCTCCAGCTATATAGCTATGCATAGTTGCGTCGAGTTTTCCATTAATACCGCCGTTTGAGAAGTTGATTTTAGTTGATGCTTCTCTCTAACTAGCATTTGATCCTGTGGATTCTCAGTTGTCACGGCCTTTTTCTCTTCCAGGAGCCAAAGGCGCGGGTTGAAAGGTTGGAATACAAAGCAATCGTGTACCACGAGCAAACTTTCTGTGTATCTCCAATGAGCTTAGCGACCTCGAGCGTGGCGTGCCTCCAGGTTAGCTTTCTCTGGCGCCGCATGCGTCCCCTCGACGAACTCATCACCACCGAAAAGTCTCCCAGCGCCAAGCCTCTCTGCAGTGGGACAAATCTCTCTTATTATCAATACCTGAATTTGTTATAGGAATTGTTTACGTTAGAAAAAAGCTGCAAGAGTCGTCAATACTTCAAATCTTTGTGCAAGGTCGTCCTTCTACAAGTTGATGTTTCTTTCAAGTATAATACCAAAGCCCTGCTAGAACATGGCACAACACGTGTTGCATATCAAGGTACTTGGTCTATGTTCTAGAATTAACAGTCGGCTTTGCGTAGGGTTACAGCCCAATCTGTCCGGCAGCCTGAGTTGATATTAATCAAATGCTCGATTTGAGGTTTTGAATCAATCTGTCATGCGCAGAAGGCTGATCTTGATGGTGGAAACCGCTATGAGAGATTTTTTGGAGGATTGGGGCGGTCATTGGGGCGGGCAAAGGAGCTATTGTTGGAAAAATAATTTCGGCGACTAGGAAGTATTGGGTGCGGTAATAGAGGGACTGAAATGGCCATACTCTTCAAACACGGAAATCATCCTACCTGAGTGCTCTAGTAATATTTTAATCTGCAGCCCTTAACATTGAACTTTGGTGCCTCATGGCGCAATCTGTTGTTTGGACAGCTTGGTTTAGAGTAAAAATTATTTTAACTGTAAAATGATTGCTCTTCTGGTCGTATCCATCTTCATTGTCGTGTTGGTCGATTATTAAGGGATGTTTCAGAGCTACGGGAACGGTGGGGACGACCCACGAATGGTTTATGAGGGGATCTGATGTGGATCATTTTATGAGGCCGGAAAGCATCTATTCATCACTGCCAAGAGTGTCTATGCCACAATGTGGGTGGTTCTGATTTCCACATATCTATTCTTCATATACTCGAATCGTTGGCTCCTTGGCACCATATCTACATGAAAACAACGTGGATGAAAGGTCACGAACTTACGAAAACACATCAGCAAGGCGTCCGATGAGTGGAGAAATCGATAGCCTGATGATTCTATCTGATTTTGACTGAGGAACTTCGGGCGGCGACCCAGGACCGTCCTTGCGAGGGGTACTATAAAATGGCAACTTTTAGCATGTAAAGATAGGGTTTTCCCCAGTGATCTCCTTATTGAGAACAACTTGTGGGTTGCACTAGACGCCCAGGTCTCAAATTGTGGCGGACAGATTGGAGCATCTCATACTCCTGCGCAAGATGGGAGGACCAGATTGGCTTTCTGAACTTTCGAGCATATATAATATGATCCCGATCCCCAAGTGCAATTCGAATCTTCAGGCTCATCCTCTCACTGGACCCTGTTGACTTCGTTCATTTATCCTACTTACCATCATTCATTCTTTACGCGCTAGTCGCATAATTCACTCATTGAACACTCAAAATGAGGTTCGTCGCTGTCGCCTTGCTTGCGAGCATTGTTGTTGCTTCCCCCTCGAATCTCCTTAAGGCACGAAATACCGTTGCACGCCGTGAGGCTACGGAAGCGTGCACCATCGGATACTGTACAGAGAACGGAGGTACAACCGGAGGTGCTATTGGTAATACTGTCACAGTCACCGATCTTGATAGCTTAACCGAAGCCGCCGAAAGTGATGGAGCCAAAGTCATTATCGTGTCTGGTGCTATCTCCGGATCTGCAAAGATTCGTGTCGCAGCTGATAAGACCATCTATGGCGAATCAGGGAGCTGTAAGTTCTAGAATTTCGAATTACTAGCTGACGATAAGTTGATCATGTATTTAGCACTCACTGGTGTTGGTCTTTATGTCAAGGGCGTGAGCAATGTTATCATCCGAAACATGAAGATCGCAAATGTGCTCGCTGAGAATGGGGACGCTATTGGAATTCAAGCATCTACCAATATATGGGTAGACCACTGCGATCTCTCAGGTGATCTCAGCAAAGGAAAGGACGATCTCGATGGGCTTCTCGACATCTCTCACGCTGCTGAATGGATCACTGTATCTCATACCTACCTCCATGACCACGTAGGCTTTATTGCACTCTCTTTACGGTGTTTTGGCTTATTTTCATTTAGTGGAAAGCTTCCCTGGTTGGCCACTCCGATAGCAACGCCGACGAGGATACCGGTACCTTGCATGTCACCTATGCCAACAACTACTGGTTCAACATCAACAGCCGTGTCCCGTTAATCCGTTTCGGAACTGTGCACATAATTAACAATTTCTGGGACAGCCTCCTTGGGACTGGCGTCAACACTCGCATGGGTGCCCAGGTTTTCATCCAGAGCTCTGCCTTCAGCAGCTGCCCTGCAAAAGCGGTCTTCTTCGCTGATTCTGATGAGACTGGCTTCGTGGTCTTGGATGATGTTGAGCTTGGAGGATCTACAAATACTGCCCCAGAAGGCACTCTTTCTTCAAGCTCATTCCCTTACGAAACTATCAAGGCTCTTGGTTCTGCTGCTATTGCTTCCACTATCCCCACTACTGCTGGTCAAAAGCTCTGAGTTCCTGGCAAGGAGAGATGAGCTCCATGGTGGTTACGATATCATGTGGCAGAGATATAACTAAATTTTTATTCTTGTATATACATAAGCTGGAGCTTTGAGTGTATATAGTCAGAAAGCTTTGACATTAAACCTATTATGCTCTATGGAACATTTAGGATTCAGTCTGGATCGGCGGTAATATTCCATGGATCCTCACATACCTTGTAAGATCTCATCTTCATGGATGTGATACTCAGCAGTCCATATCTGAACCTGAAGACATTTGTGTAATTTAGGCGTACGTAAAGTTGTTGCTGGATAGGTACCTCAGCCTGATTATGCACGTGATTCCGGGTCAGGGTGGCGCTATCCACAGTTTGTTTGGAATATCCTTTACTTCACTTACTCTTTCTATATATCCTTCTCCAGTATTTGTGCAGATTATTCTCGCGATCGCAAAATACATAGTCGTGAATTATTATCAATCCGTAATGACCCAGGCTTGGAAGAAGTGTCTCGGTGGCCTCAATTTGTTCGCATGTTATTGCAAACACGTCGCGTTCTTAGCTGGACTACGAAAAGGAAGAGAATGGATACAGGAGTCGCATTTTGCTCTAAGCGAGCATAGTAATAGCTTGGAAGCTTCATGCAAACAGTTCCTTGCAAGATCTAGGCCTAATATTCAGCCTGACATGTCAACACCCGCACCAGCCGCTTAGTCCACAGGCTTTAACCATGGCTGCACAGCGCCATTTACAACGAGCGGTCCCATTGTAGCTTCGAACAACTATGTTTGACATAATAGCTCCTGGTACTTTGCAATGCCACGTATCAACGGGCGCGATATTTGCGCAACATAGTTTAATCAAAGCATCGTCAATGGCAACCAATGCTCGTATCCTTCGATATTGAATACAGCTGGAAGATCTATGCTTGTACAGGTCATACACACTGCACTGCTTATCATTCAAGATCAGCCCCACACTTACACAATTCTTACGTTCGTCACTAAAGATCGAAAACTGTAGATCATCCACGACTTATGCCGCAGATTCTATCTGAAAAGCTGGGCCGATCCAAGATGACTTGATCCATCTGATGTTCCCAGATCGTTCATAATAGCCGATGAAAAATGAAATGCTATGCAAGGCTGGTAGGGTGTGGTAACCCTGTGCGTTGCTCGTATTTGGGATTAACTGCAAATGACGGATGGATTGGCGGCTGAGGCTCTTATATCTGAATGGACCATTCTGCTCAGGTCGATCCGAATGGTGTGTCGTTACAATATGCAAGGACGGGCGGCTGGCTTATTAGTGTCGGCCTTGCTTCTAGAGCCGATTTAAGATTCCTCCCGCCGCTTTCTCAGAGAAAAAAGGCTCGATTTCCTATTGCTCATCCGGTAGGATATATTTTATGCACATCATCCCCAATTCCTGTATATCGCGCTTCTCCGTGTAACCAGGGCAGTATTCCGAGGAAGTGCAGGCGGTTTTATGGTTGCCAAGTTTGCTCCTCTTTGCCTCAGCTAATCACAACTTTGAAATCTACGCGAAAGCCACATGGCGCAAGCTAGTACATAGATGGCTGCGACAATACATTATGTCTATTGATCACCGAAATATGCATGATACACATGCAGTTTACAAGGATTGCCCTTCGATTTGTGACAGTCACTTGGTAAAACATGTTTGCTAGCCCTTCCGTTTCCAGCCTTGCCTCGAAAAAATAGGCAACTTCTCTGATTCCAGTACTGACAGCACTTCAGCGACCTTAAGACTATATGACGATCACCACCTAATGATACATGATCTGCACATACGGACTCCGCTATGCCCTTCCCTGGCAGGTATTGGGGCTTATTGTTTGTGTGTTTCCATGCGCGGCTAATGCACGCTAATCTTTCAACCAGATAATTGTACAGACCCAGATACTGAATTGAGGTTATGAGTGAGGCAAGATGAACTGGCCGATTTGATCCAGATTATGGCATAGCTTACAACCCTGCTAGCCAATCGCTGCGATTCCCTCTATTAGGGTCCTGGGTCTTCAAAGCTCTATACCTGCTGTATCTGCTGTTCACTTGCTTGGAAATTGCCAATGCCAATGCCATCGTTATAGTCAGTAATCAGTGCAAAATCAACACGCAATCTCCAACTCTAATCAAGAAAGGCGTTCATGTGGAATCCACAGAGAAGTCAACATGGTATTTTGCGCATATTGTGGCCAGAGTTTCAAGAGAAAGGAGCATTTGGAGAGACATCTTCCTACACGTAAGTCCTCAACTCGAACAAGAATATGTGCAATGAATTAATATTATTCAGACACCAATGTTAAACCATACAAGTGTGACTCCTGTCAATTGTCCTTTGCCAGAAGGTTTGTGCTTAGGATGGTCATAGTTACCCAAGAAGTTGCTGATGGCTGACGACTCCTTTAAGAGACCTTCTCCAAAAACATCACTCGACGTATCACGAAGCGCCCGTCAACCAGCCAGGAAGCAATGGCGAGATGCTTGTCAACCAGAGAACGCCGATCGCATGCATGAACTGCGCAACAGCAAAAGCAGGCTGTGACAAGAAAGTCCCTTGTTCGCGCTGTGTCGATAAAAACCTTTCTTGTGCTCCTCGTTTTGCTAGACGGTCCAAAGGGATCGCCCGTTCATCCACTTCACCCGCTATTCCGACCGTCAGTAATTACCAACCAGTGCCGCACCAGATCGAGAACTCAAATGCTCCGCTGCGCAATGGCTCGGACAGCGGTATCGACATGCAGATGGATGGTGAGGCATTATTGAAAGAAGAAAATCGCAATGACCCAAACCTTCTCTTATGGGCAAACTCCAACGATCAATGCTCAGATTTATCACAAAGCTCTCATTTTTCTCCGCGTTCCCTTGACTCGCTGTCAAACCAGCATGCCAACTTCGACGGATCCACTAAGTTTTCGGGAGGAAGTGGGGGATTTGATAATCAGCCTTTTGACATAGACCATCTGAACTTATGGAACAACTGCGCCATGGATCTCGATATATGTGGCAGTAGCGACTTGGGATTCTTGAGCCATGGGCCAATGTTGTGGTTTCCGGAGACAGATCTTGCCGGTAATAATGGTATGCCTTCGCCGCCATCTACAACATCGGCATCTCATAGTAGAATCAATAGTATAAGTCCCGTCTGGCAAACTCAAAAGAATATTTTCCTTTCGGACTCTACGCAAGGCTTCAAAATTGGAGATATCGAAGAATTGAACCTTGTTATTGCAACTGAGGAAGCATGGCCGTTTGCACGATGTAACCCCAGAATATTCTCAGGCTCGTGCCCTAGGACCGCAATGATCCATCTACAGGCTTTGCAGAATTGTTCGAAATTGGAAGATGCCTGGAATTCAATGAATGATATGATATCTCCAAATGAGCAAGCAATCGGAAACGATCACCTAGCTATTGTAGCTTTGGAAACAACCACCCGCGACAAGATAATTGCTTTTGCGCAGAGCTTTCTGCTCAAGGCGTTGATGATACATCAGGGAGCGAATCGTGGACTTCCAACCGATGGCAAATCTGCAGGCTCGGCAACATTTTTTACGCTCCCGCCGTCAAATGTTTTAGAAAATCTCTTACGTAGCTCTGTGCGGAGTTTGACACCATATTATTCGCTCATTCATGGAACGGCGCTTGACCCCAATGAATTGATGCTCGACAACGATACATCTACTCTTCTTTTCCTCTTCATGATGGCTCAAGGTGCAAGTACAGTACCGAGAGCGGAAGCCAGATACCTAGCCGCTGGGTTGACCGAGACTTGTCGAATATCTTTGTTTGATGTGATAGAGAAGAACGTCGAACTATCGGCGGACCCGACGGTCCTGAAATCGGCATTTTTATTTGTTCTTCTTGGTGCTTGGGGTGGCGATGCGTGGCGTACGTACACTAATTGTTTCCTTGATGCTATAGATCCAATACCTCTTGTGGAAGAAGCAATGGGACAACTAACCTTGTAAATACCCACAGATATCAAGCAGGCCATGGGACAAAGAGGAATGTATCTTGCCGTAAGTGTTGGGGAGGCACTATTCCATCTTATTTTATTCCTAACATGACGCAGATGTTGAAGCATTCGGGATTGCTAGAACGACAGACTCCCGTTGTCTCAGATTTCAATGGTGGGTCAGATATATCTACAAAATGGAGAGAATGGCTAAGACGAGAACACATATATCGGTACGAATCATATTTCCGATGCTAAGAAAGCATCTGCTTTCTCTCTTTAAATATTTCATTGATCTTGAGAGAATTATTAACTAATGTTATATAGACTGGTTTATAATTGGGTGATGATTGATCAAGAACTAAGCTTATTTCATGATACTCCTCCCATAATGTCGATCACAGATCTCCAAGCACCGCTCCCGTGCGGCGAGCGTTTATGGCGTGCGAGTAATGCGGTTGAGTGGTTCGAGATCTTGCAGGAGACTTACGCAAGCTCTAGTGACGAGACGTACCATTCGCCCACATATTTTCACAAGGGGTTTTCACTCAGCCACCTGTTTCAAGATATGCTGCGGGACGAACTCGAAGTGAAAAATCGGAAAAGCCCAGCACCGCTTCTTAAGCTACTTCTTCATCCTCTGCAAAGTCTAGTTTTTCATCTTGGTCAACTCTTAAGTTCTTTCTATGGTATGCACGACTATCAGCAAGGGACACGCCCCCTCCTGACTGCTTCGACTTTAATGCGCTTGGAGGAAGTTCAATCGACACTACATAAATGGTATGATCTTGCGATGGTCAATCATGGAGCCGAACCAGATTGCTCCATCACGAACGGCAGCCTTGTATTGTATCATATCATATATCTCAACACTGTAGCATATTTTCCCGAGATTGAGCGCCTGACTCGGAAGGAAGGCGATGATAGCTTGACGTGGGAGTCCGCAATACGCTCAAGGCAATTCATCTACCAACCAGAAAAGGCCATCTTTCACTGTGGTCAAATACTCCGCATCGTGAAAGCCATGCCAGCAACTGGCCGCCCCCCATGGTGGTCTGCTGCTCTATATCGAGCGTCATTAATTGTCTGGATGGACAGCAACTCGCGTTACTATGCGGGTGAATCTCTTGGCAGTGGACCACTTTTAGCGATCAACTCGAGCCTCCCAGATGATCCTGCTATCAAGGCATATCTCAACAGCGGCTTCGGTGTGCCATCTTTCCAATTACCAGATGGTAGCCTCGTAAATTTAGATAAACCTGATGAGGTGTTGAGGCAGTGCATCTTGTTGCTCGACGACGGCGTCTCAACTCGTTTCTCAGATGGTATCCGACGAAAATTGCAAACGCTTCGCAAAAATTGGAAATTCGACGCAATCTGATTGCATTGGCTTTTTCTTACCTAGGTTTCGGGAGTATATGTTCTACGGGAAAGGATAGACCAGAACAAGTTCCTTACATGAGGCTGGCTAATGTTTAAATTTCGGAAGACTGTCTCTTCTTTGTTTGTATTATGTCTACTTGTTGCTCTTGCCTTCCTTCTTGTCCTACGACCACATTTTTAGTCAATATCTAACACAGAATTGTCCGTCAGATAGTAGGATTATTTACTTCCTATAGATACCTTGACATGTAATGTTTTTATTTCGGGCCGATATTGTGGTTGAACAAATTAGGCATCTAGAGCTCTCGGAGTTAGATGCTCTCAGGCGCATCTAATGCATATCTTTGTCATGTCTTTGCCACATAATACTAAACATTTCTCCATGAATACTTGCCATTAAGTTTGAGTTTTGGAGGCTGGACGAAGTACAAAGTACCGTCACGAGTCTGTATTTACCTTGAAATGAAAATCGCCATTCAAAAAGACTTTAGCGACAACATTATGGCATTTCCTTTCCTTATTAATATTTCACAGCTTATTATATTCTCTACCATAGGTAATTTGGTGTTGAGCCACAAGACTTAGGTGAATTTACTACACAAGTATATCAAGGGAAATACCCAGTGATTGACGGAGGTAACCCAACAGCAACCATGGTCAGCACCGCAGCTCTTCTCTGCAATTCCCCTGCCACCACTGTTAAATCCTGGCTCCAATATAACATATAAAATAAGAATACCCTCACTTTCTCCACACAATTTATAGTAAAAGGTTATTAGACTACGAAATTGCAGGCACCTGCATTCAACACCGCGACTTCTCCAGATCTCAAAACCGTTACAACCGTTTCACCAAAGTCATAATATATGAGGTAATCCGAAGAATGAAGATCAACACTGAAACAGATGTGCAGGTAGTCTCCTTATTTGGCTTAGGAATGTTGCGTGTCTGCTGAGACGCCGATGTTCGCGATGCATCCTGAAGACCATCGGTTGCGATAGCTTTTGATGCGGTGCAGCTGTAACTACGGATATCGTGCTGCGAATGGCCGATTTAAATTCGTAATGGCCGGAAGTTTTGCCCATTGGTCGGCGATGGCACCCTCACCGTTGACGGTGGTTTGGAGTGGTGGTAGAACACATCTTCCTCAGAACACAAACCGCATCGTCAAACCCTCCCCATATCCACATGCATGCAAAAGTGTGATGTAGTTGAGCATGATATATAGTTGCATAGTATACCACATCATGATAGCACTTGCCCTCTTCCTGAAATTCCAAGAGCCAAGTGATGTTCTCGTCCCAATAGCTCACAACAATACTGATACATCTTGGAGCGGAGCCGTAATATTTTCTCACTGATTGGCGGTCGATATTATTAGCCCAGGTCCGTAATCTAGGCCTTCCGGGCCGAATCGGCAGAAAATTCATGATAGGGCGGATGTCCGGTGGAGATTAGAGCATGTTTTTAAGAGACTGCGGCACGGCACGGACTTTCCCCAAGAAGTCTTAGAGCCGAAATTTCAAGTGTGTAAAGGTCGTACATGATTGGTGGCGGACGGACTTGATCAGTGGTGGTTGGGACAGGTGTTGAGTGTCCGACAATAACACTTGCCATGGAAGACCTCCGAAGTACAGAGAGTAAACCCAGGGCTAGGAGAATTCAGACTCTCGCAAAGACAGAGATTACGATAGGATAGTTTCTCATTTGTATCGGGAGAGCTAGTCATCTTCGCTTATCGAACTCAATAGCGAAGACCGAAAGGAGCTCCGAATTATGGCAAAGGCCGTAAGATGTGTAAATACAAGTGCGAAGGCCGAAAGGGATTGATTAACTTCTAGTAGTATAAAGTACTGGCTTGAAGCCTGATTGACAGATCATTTCAGAAACTGACCCGGCAACGAGAATTTAAACGACTATCTGCCAGCACATAACGGAAATGGCACCAGGAGCAGTTTCAACAATCCAGCCTACAAACGGTTTAATTCCCCAAGATGCTGTATCACCTTTACCTCAAACTCTCGCCGGAAAGGTAGCTCTGATTACCGGCTCTGGGCGTGGGATCGGTAAAGGCATGGCCCTTGAGCTTGCTTCTCGCGGAGCTTCTATAGTGATAAATTATGCAAAATCATCTTCCGCGGCAGAAGCTGTAGTTTCCCAAATCAAAGCGATGGGCAGTAAAGCAATTTCCATACAAGCAGATATTTCCAAGCCCGTGGAAATCAAGAACCTCTTCCACAAAGCAGTTGAACATTTTGGTCATCTTGATATTGTGATCTCTAACTCAGGTACTGAGGTGTGGAACAAAGAAGAAGACGTGACACAAGAAGATTTCGACTACATCTTCAGCATCAACTGCCGTGGGCAGTTTTTCGTCGCGCAGCAAGGGATGAAGTATCTTAGACAAGGAGGCAGGATCGTGTTGATGAGCAGTATTGCAGCACAAATGGCAGGCGTGGCGAATCATGCTTTGTACGCTGGGAGCAAGGCGGCAGTGGAGGGATTTACGAGGAGTTTTGCGGTCGACTGCGGGCCCAAGGGAATTACGGTAAATGCGATCGCGCCGGGGGGCGTCAAGACTGATATGTTTGATGCCAATGCCTGGGTAAGACGTCATTGATGTCAAATTCTTGTGGGTTTAAATGATTGCTAATATGATTAGCATTATGCTCCAGGAGGATATCCTGAAATGCCCATGGAGAAGATCGAAGCCGGCCTTGCAAGCTTGTGTCCATTGGGTCGATGTGGGACAACGTCTGACATTGCAAAGGCGGTATACTTACTAGTAAGCCCTGAGAGTGAATGGATCAATGGTAAGTAGAACGTGCGCATTTTGCATTGTAAAGCTAATCAATTTCACCATAGGCCAAGTCATCAGACTTAGTGGGGGAGGCATCTAAGAGGTTTGCGTAGAGTAAGGGACTAAAATAGTGTGCTTTTTGTGAGAGAAACACTAGGGAGGTGCTAAAGCCGGCATATAGCCTGAGTAGCAGACGCCACGTAACGAAGATAATTCAAAAGTATATCTATAGATCTATCTCAAGATAATTTCTTTCCTATCTGAAAAAAGGAAACATGACTGTCGATAGTAAGTTTCTTTTCACGGGTACTTGCGGTTGTACGAGTTGTCCGCCTTTTGCTGGTTTCCAATAGTCATAGGGTGTGCAGGAAACGTTTTAGTGCCATAAGAATCATGACTAAGCGCCTCCAACACCTCCAGCAACAACAAAGACCCTTTCCCTCTTCATCACAAGACTAAGCACCGCCACCAGAGCACCGGCAGTGATCACAAGGATATATGTTTCACTCATAGAAGACACAATAGCCTCCAAAACTTGACCCCTTTGAGACTCGCTCAGTGTCTTCAAAAATGTGCTTCTTGAGCCTGACATTGCAGCCTGTATATCTTCCAATGGAACATTGGGAAGAATTTCGGAAATGCTAGCCTGGCTCTTGTTCAAGTAGATTGAGTTAGCTATAGCAAGGGCAATAGTAATTCCTACGAACTGCGCGCATGTAATGAATCCAACCGCAGAAGGGATTAGTGCTGGTTCTACTACAGCCTGCGCGACTGAAAAGGACGCCTGGAGCCAAAGCCCGGCACCTGTGCCTAGGATGATACTATAGCCGTATACGTTGGCAGCGTTAGTATCAACGTTGACTATATACATCAGCGACCCACCAACAACCGCCAGGAGGCCTCCAGCAATGAACCATGGCTGATAGTATCCAAATTTTGAGAGGGTAGCACCATTGATGAATATTGCTGTAACGACGAAGGCAATGTACGGCAGTAAGTGTACACCAGCCCTCAGAGCTGAATCACCACGCGTGAACTGGAAGAACAAGGGGATCATGTAGATAGGTACAAATACTGCCGTTCCTCCAGCAGAAGTTACCGCGAATAGAATAAGTACTGTACGAGAAGAGAAGAATTCGACCGGGATGATGCGACGAACTTTATTGGTGAAGACTGTGTAAACCTGCTGAACTCCAAGAATGACGAACAATGCTCCAGAGGCGACAAAGAGGCCGATAATGCGACCTGAGTTCCAAGGATAAGTAACACCGCCGAAAGAGATAGCCATGACACCGGAGACGAAAGCACCAGCGCTGATAATGGCACCAATGTAGTCCATCTCTTTTGCGCGATATTTGAGAGCAACTCCTTGACGTGGGTCTTTGTTAGGGAGAAGGAAGAGCCAGATAGGGGCGGCTACAGCTCCAACGACAAGATTGATGTAAAAGGCCCACCTCCAACCGGCAGAGGAATCGCTAAATGCCCCCCCGATGATAGGGCCCGTCACAATTCCAATTCCCCAAGTAAGTCCAGTTCCTGACACATATAGGGGCCGTTCCGGTATGGTCGTTGTCATTGCAATGAGAGTCATGACTCCAACGTACCTTTCAAAGTCTCGCGTTAGTCTACATACGAATAACATTTAGAACTAGAAAAATGACCTAAAAGTGCGGACAATGGAAAAGGCATGCATCTTGATATAAAAGCATTGAGATAAGGCAGCACAAGAAGTATCCAGACACAGCGAATATTGCTCTATGATTTGACTTACAATCCTGAACCGCCAATACCACAGATTGCTCGCCCAATGATCATAGCATCCATTGAGGGAGCGGCGCCACAGACCGCCGAGCCGACCTCAAAAATCAGGACGCACAGAAGGTATATCCATTTCGCATTGAACTGACCGTATATTTTGCCCCAGATCAGGTTGGTCGCAGTCGCTGTGACCAAAAACCCTACACTGAGCCAGGGCAACTTTTCTATTTGACCAAACTCTAAGATGATAATGGGTTGAACATCTGCGACAACGGTAACATCGACAGAATATAGATAAATAGACGAAAGAATGGCAGTGGTTACAAGACCCCATTTCCAACCATGGATATCTCGAGGAAAGGCTTCTTCGCCAGTAAAATGTTGCACTTCTTGGTTGCCAATATTTTGGTGATCATCAAATGCTATTGATGTGCGCTGGGGAATATCTTGAGAACTTTCGACTGTGCTGAGAGAGATATGTATTTTGGTGTCGGCGCTGGTTAGGTCTTGCTCTTTCTCACCAAATTCTACATATGTAGGGCGACCTGTGTGATTTCCCATGACGCCGTTTTCCCACTCTTTCCACGCTTTGGAAGGCTGGTCTGGGGAGGATTTTAGTTTTGTTATTCTTTGCGGGAGAATTGATCAATTGTGGCCAACAAAAGAGAATAAGAATCGGCTCATTGAAACTGAGGGATAGCAGAGTGATACATTAAAAAATCAGTAGGGTAACGAATGACGAAGTATCAACGTCGTACTAGGGAAAGAATATATATCGAATTTCACAATTCGATTAGTAAATAGCAAATCGGCGTTACCATGAGATATTACCTATTTCAAATTATCGCCAGTGCTGACATTTGTAAGTTGAACTTTGCTTTGTAAGAATAATCGGTATTAACAGAGAGATTCCCTGATCGGGTAATCACCGATGAATGAAATGATACGCAGTTTATTTCCTCACGTAAAAATGTGACGCAAATATCTCATTACTGTCAAATCTTGTAGCAAAATGTTCTCTAGTGAAATTTATCATCCGCTGTTCGTCTTGCATGTTGAACTGATCAACTAGGGAATATACATTTTCTGGGACATGGCATGGAGAGAAAGACACTCTTGTGTGATCCGTGGTGAGTTCTTGTGTTAGTTCAAGGCGATCGCTTCGGCGACCTTATCAATCCCATACACATCTCACATGGTTTCGATGATCCATGTATATTCATGTACATTCATGTGTCGACTCTTCTATGGCGTTTTTTGTCCCCGTGGGTTTTCGGATTCGGCCGAACAACCGATGTTCAAGTGCAACCGCCCCTCCGTGATTCTCTGTCCTCTGCGGGTATCTTCCACACCTGCATAATCAACAAGGACAAGATGCTGTTGCTCGTTGCACGCCTATATTTGGTTGGGGGGGGGGGGGGGGGGGAGAAAAAAGAATAGAAACAGCTCTAGGAAATGCAATGGCGATTGATGAGCAAGTGTCAGTGACTATAGGAGAAATTCAAACATTCACCGTATGACCAAATTTGCGGCCTTATATCGAATGTAAACAGAATATATTCCTATTGTGTGCGTGTGATCTGATCTTTTCAGGGTTAAAATAACTGAAATTTAACTCTTAGATAATGAGAACAATCGTACAATCAAACTCACACAATGCCAGCATTGCATACTTATACAGCAGTAAAGCGGCGATACATCCCGCCAAGCCACATCTCAATCAATATAGAAAAATGACATGCAGATAGTGGCTTACGTCGAGCAGCGGTGTGCTATCAGCTCGGGGAACCAAAGAGGATTGCACGAAGAGATGCCCCCGTTGGCCAGAGCATTAAATCTGAGGCGGTCAAGCAGATGCTGAAACGTGCTTGGCGGTGGCAAAGCGTCCCATTCCACACTTTACGGAGATCGTACCGTGTTGGTGCAAATCGTGACGACGGCTGGTAGATTGGTGATTTGCAGGGATTGATCTACATCAAGGATACCACTTGGTACCACTGGGCGGCCATCTGGTAGGAACCGAACTGTGAGGTTGTCCTACAGTCCTAAGGAGGAATTAAAGAACTTCCGCAAGAGTCCGTCTTGTTTAATCCATGATGCGCACTTCTCAGTTTCGCAAGAGTGATAAGTATTGTCCATGATACTTTGATACTTTGAAATTCATACAAGGAATCTGTTTTGGTATGGACCACTTTCACTAAAATGGTGATATATGAGCCTTACATATTTGGGCAAAGGAATTTCAACTCTCGGAGACGATAAGATATCCGCCGGATCACGTTATACAAATAAAATTCCTTACGATGAACAATATATTATTAAGTCTTTATAAAGAGCAAGATGCAGAAGGAAATTATCAAGAGACGCCGATGTACGATATCCTAAGCGAGTGTGAGATCCATATCCAGAGCATTTACAACCCCTTGGTGACCACGTCCCGCATGATAGAGCCCAAAACCTTGACCTCTTCCCCCTTCATCATTGTAAACTATTGAATAACGTTAGCCAAAGGTAATGGATACAGGAGGAATGATACATACGTGATTACCTGGCATGTGTCGACAGGTGAACTTTTCGCTATTGAGATATCTATCCCAAAGATTTGGTCCGAAATCCGTTCTATTGTCAAGCAAAAACTGTGCGTGCCCATACGGGAAAGGATCAGGTCTTGGGTCTGTGGGGAGCTTGCACACACCATCCTCGCACCAGATTGCAGTGACAAGCGGACACTTTCTTGGATCTATCTTCTCTGGTGAGTATGTGGAGAGAGCAGAGACGGATGCAGCGAAGTGTGGTAAAAGCCATGCAGGTAATTTAGCGCTGTCGCCGTCGCCAAGCAAACCAATAGATCCAAACCACCGATGAAGTGAAGAGGGCAATGGCTCAATGATATCTGGGCAGGGCGAGTCGATAAGGATGAGCTGCTCAACTTGGTCGTTATTCTTGGTTAGTTGGCCCACAGCCTCGAATGCGATAACGCCACCAGCACTCCAGCCTGCAAGAAGATATGGTCCCGCGGGTTGTCGTCGTTTAATCTCTGTGATGAATCGCTCAGCCATCCCAACAACGCCAATGTCGTACTCCTCAGGAACTTTCATGAATGGAGAATTGAGACCCCAGACAGCAACATCTGGTGAAAGATCTGGAATACCGACATATGATGTGGCAGATCCACCTCCGTCAGGAACCAGCCAGAGATGCTTTCGTGCAGTTCTTGAGCTTCCTTGGAGGAGAATTGAGGAGGCGCTGCGGAAAGGTTTGGTGACAGTTACCGGAGTCTCAATATGAGTTTCCTTGGGAGTTGCTACTACTACTGTCTTGCTAGTCGCTGTGGCGGGTTGCGGTTTGGGCGGTGTATCAAAGCCCAGGGCTTTCTCAATCTCCCGGATGGTTTTGTTGGCTGTGAGCAGATCTCCAGGTAAACTTAAACCAGTGTGTTCTCGTAGTGCACCAAGAACAGTCAAACTCATGAGTGAGTCCATGCCTAAAGATGCAAGATCCGCGTCATCGTAAATCTCATCAGAGTCACAGCCCATCTCGGCAGCAATGGTTGACCTAATAGCTTCTATGACCTCATTCTCCTTTCCACGTTCCGATTGATTATCATCGTTTGGAGTTGTGGCTGCTGAGGTATCCTCTTCATCAGTGCTGAACTCATTCAGAGGGCCATCGGAGTCCGCTGCCGAGCTGGGGGTTTCTGAGGTGGCTGCGGCTGTGGGCTGCCCCTCAAATTTTGACATGTAGAGTTTAAAGTCCCCAACGGTCTGGAAGTTCTGGAACTCATGAGAGTCGATGTTGATCTCCAGGTCTTCCCGTAATCTCCCACTGACAGTCAACGACATCAAAGAATCACAGCCAAGATCTGCGAAGGCAACATTCTCATCAAGCTCCTCAAGACCAACCCCAATCTCAGTAGCTAGAATTTCCATGGCTCGAGATGTAAGAGAAGAAAGCCTTTGGTTTACGGACTGAATGTTCTGCATCGTTACCTGCGGTGTTGCCTTCTTGGCGGATGGTGAGTGTTTTGGTGGTGGGAGGCTCTGGCGCGTGACTGGTGGTCGAGTAGCAGAAGTTACATTAGTTTTGGATCCAGGAGGAGGCAGTAATGTATTCAAAATTCTTCGAGGAATGCACTGGAATTTGAGACCTCCCACAGCAGCAACAATACGGTCACCATCAAATATCCAAACATCTCCAGCCATGATTTTGCCTGGCTGTGGTTGCATTTTGACATATGAGCGATAGCTTTTGTCTGCCAAAAGACGCTCTGCGAATTGTAGAGACTCCCAACCGTGGGAAATATACACACTCTCTTGGGAATTGACAGCATCAGATCCATTGACAATAAATCCAGAAATGTGAGCAAGACTGTCAATCCAAAATGGACTGTACATAAAGTTGCCATCCGCCTCCACCGTCTGAAAGGCGATTCGAGCAGTAGCCTCCATGCCTTCGCTGTGGAGAATAACCTCCTCCATACCCCTGTACTTTTTGTCATAGTCGACGAGCGCGGCGAATAGCTTATATGCGAGACCACGACCAATTTTGTGGGCTTTACCCTGGGCCTCGGCCTCTTGAAGCCAAGTCACTCTAGATTGGACAAGGTACGCATTTCGTGCCCAGTCTGACAGATACTTTGAGCTCTTGCCAAGTATCACCTGGCATGTGGCATGTTCAACCTTCTCTTTACCCTCCCCAGTTGAGAAAAGAAGGTCAGCCTGGCCTTTAGCTACATCAACAGTGGCTGAGAGGCGAAGAATTTGAGACTTCCCATCTGCCCTTGCAATCAAGCTCCTTGGAACTTGCATATTGGAGACGTTCAGAGCAAGATCTTTTATGTCCGGATCAACAAGTCGACATGCGTAGTCACATAAGGTGATCGCCATGTCGGCATACAAAGACTGCATACGATCAATACCCATAAAACGAATAATACCAAGGCGTACTTACAGACGGACAGAGCATGGCACCATTAACAATATGACCAGAAACTACTCCTCGAAGATCCGCTCTTGCTAAGTCTGATTCCGATGCCAATGTGACGATGTTTCCACTCACGGCTTCGCTGGTGATTTCATGAATGGTAGAGGTAGAGAATTTAGAAACTGGATCAATAACAGTGGGCATTGTAATTCCTTTACTGCCCTTTGTGAGACACCAGTCTCCCTCATACTGAATCCAATAGTTCTTGTCATCGAAGGAATAGCTGGGGAGGTCCAGAAGACGAAGAGATTGGCTAAAGTCACGGTGATACTCTGACCAATCAAGAGCCAGCCCAGCAGTATGGAGAGTACTCATAGTCTTGCTAATGGTCTTGTATGCATCCTCACTACGACGGAGTGTGGGGCATCCAATTGTTGTCGCACCGAATGTAGCCTTGACCATGCCCAAGCAAACGGGGTGAGGTCCGACCTCAAGCCAAACAGTCTTCTCATTAATGAGACCACCTTTCTGCGATGCAATCAAACCCCCCAAGATGTTAACAGGCTCTCTCGCGTGTTTGCGTAAATACGTCGCATCAATAGGCTGATTCAGAACGCAACCGAGAAGCGATGAGATGACTGGTACTCGCTCTTTGTAGAATCTGACAGAGCTGGCAATTTTCTCAAACCTATCTAGAATACAGTCGACTTGGCTAGAGTGAAAGGCGAATGGAACTTTAAGTTGGGTGCACTTGATGCTGAGTTGACCAAGATGCTCTGCCATACTGGCAATGTCCTCGGACTTACCGGCAAGCACTGTCTCTCGAGGGCCATTGATGCAAGCCACGTTTAGGTTCGAACTCGCCACAAGCATATCAGCTAGAACAGTTGTTGACTCTTGAACAGCAAGCATGGAATGCGTACCAGCATTGCAGCTGTCGACAAGTAGTTTAGCTCGGGCTCCGACTAGATAAATTGTGTCGCTGGCTGAAAGTACACCAGCAATGTGGAGAGCAGCATACTCGCCGAGGCTGTGTCCGACCACTACTGATGGTTTGATTCCCCATGACGACCACAATCTTGCGAGGGAGACCTCGAAACAAACGAGACCAAGTTGTATGACAATGGGTGACAGAGTATCAACCTCAGCACTGCCATCAATCAATGGCACAAAGCTTGGAAACCCATGTATCAATGCTAGTTTGTCAAGCTCTTGTATGCTCTGCTGGAAGAGCGATGAATTATCGTATAGCTCCTTGCCTAAAGCCGCATAATGCGAGCCTTGACCAGTGAACAAGAAAGCGACTCTGGGTGCCGTAGGAGAGATCGGGACTGACTTCTCATTCTGCAGTTTTGACATCAACTCAGATTGAATCTGGGACACATCAGAGCCAGTGACCGATATGCGCCAATTGTGTTGGATACGTCTAGCTGTTGTGGTATAAGCCAAGTCTGCAATTGAGATATTTTGGTTTGATTTGAGATATTGATTCAAACGCTCAACATTTCTGTGTAGTGCTGATTTGGATTTCGCTGTAACGGCAACAACATGAGCTGGGCGAAGATCAGGGTAGGCCCGTACCCGAGTTGGACCCTCCTCGAGAAGCATTCCAGTATTGCCGCCAGCGGCGCTGAAATTACTCACATATATCCGGCGCGCTCGATCGGCCCTGCTTCTGAAGGGTGTCTTGGAGAAAGCAATATTGACATTCCGATCAGCTAGGTCTCTTGGAAAACCCTGATTGATGATATTCTTGATGCCTACATGCGGGGGAATTGAATTGTACTGTAGCATCATCAAGCACTTGATAAGAGCGGTAATACCAGAAGCTGCTTCACCATGTCCCACGTTTGCCTTCACAGCGCCAAGGAACAACGGCTGATCTGCTCTTCTCTTACGCCGGCCACTTGGTGCAAATACGTTGGTCACTGAGACCATTTCAGTACCATCTCCTGCTTGCGTACCAGTTCCGTGCATCTCCACATAGTCGATCTCGATAGGGTCGATGCCCGCCTTGTCCAAGATACCGGTATACAATACTTCTTGAGTGGGGCCGTGGGGATGGGTGATGGAGATTGCATCTGCCGAATGATTAGTCGCTGTGCCCAAGATAACTCCCAACACATTGTCGTTATCAGCGATAGCATCCTCAAGACGTTTAATGATGACAGTAGCGCATGCATCAGCTCGGCAATAGCCATCAGCATCGTTATCGAAAGTAGCGCAAGGCCCCTTCTTTGACAGAAACTGACCACGGCTCAACCCTGCGAAGATGTCCGAATTGGTCATGCAGGAGAGGCCACCAACAACGGCAGTGTCGCAATCTTTAGCCCATAATGATGTAGCGGCTAGCTGTAGTGCTGCTGCACTTGACGAGCAGGCTGTATCAATGTTGAATGATGGACCAGAGAAACCAAAGTGGTAATTGATTCTCCCAGGTCCAAACGCCCTCACACCACCAGTGATAAAATATGTATCAACATCCTGAGCCGCATTAATCTCTCGCCAGTCGTCACTAGTTTGCCCATAGAAGGTTCCGATTCGATCGAGTTGTGTAGACCGTGTTCTGTTTGGGACGTAACCAGACATCTCAAGGGCTTCATATGCTGTTGACAGAGCCATTCTTTGCATTGGATCTGTTTGCAAAGCTTCACGAGGCGACATGTTGAAAAACCTAGGGTCAAAAAGTCCAGGGTTCTCAATCCAACATCCATAAGGTGTGTGGCTTGTATTTCGGGCTTTGCCAGCAGGATCAAAATGTGTCCTCACATCAAAGCGATCTTTCGGTACCTCTCGGTGCACATCTAACCCCTGTTCAAGGAGCTCCCATAACTTTTCATGGCTTGCAGCATCCGGGAAGCGACCCGCCATTCCCGTTATAGCCAACTTGTCTCTCACGAAAGATGCAGATCGACTTGAGTCGCCATCAATTGATGGTGAACGGCGAACCGCAACCTCGAGACTGGTCTGTGTACTGATTGCGTTTGCCAGGCTGCTCGTAGCGTGTGTTGGACCAAATGGAACGATGTAACATTTTGAACCATGATATCCCTGAGCCTTTTCGACACAACCGTCAAGAATGCGGTAAAAGTGAAGAGGCTCGGTGAGTATTTCCCGGATTACGCAGAGAAGGAGTTTGTAGCAATTATTCTCCTCATACCACTTTCCGCTGGTGCAAGAAAGAACTGGGAAGCGTGGCTGAAAGTTGCTTAATGTCCTAGAAATGAAAGTATTTTTAAGACGAAGCGTCTTTTCGAGTTCAGTGGTAGCATGCAAGTGAGCAGCGTGATATGGCCCGTGGATGGGAAGGGCGACTGGTGTCTTCTCAAAGACCTTGGCGTCGAGCAGAGATTTAAGGGTGGATGGTGGTCCCGTAATAGCAATATTAGTAGCTGTGACAGCACTTATGTACACTTTTGCTGAGATGGAAACACCCTATGAATGTATTAGGCGGTATTTTGTAGTAGCGACTGTTCAATGACTTACACGTGACGTGTGAAAACCGGTAAGAATCGACCTTGCTGCCTCTTCATTTATATCCGGAATGATATATGTCCAACTTTGAGCAGACTCGTCCATCGCATCAAGCTGCTCCGCCATCGCACTGACATAGAGACCAATGCGGAAAGCTACCAGAATTATTTCCGTGGCGATAGGCACAAGGAGCGACAGGGAAGGAGCACTTGTTATGGCGGTTGCTGTGAGTGATCCACTACAAAGGCCAACAAGACAATTATCCTGTGCCTTACTGTTACCATCTTGTAATGTTTCCTCTCGTCTGATCAGTCGTCAGCTAACGTACTTGACGATATAGAGAAATACTCACTCAATGTACAAGACTAACTGCGTGATACACATCAATGCGCTATCCAATGCCGATGTCTTTTGTGTCTGAACATGGTATTTCTCGTTCAGCTGCTGTATTGTAGAGAATTTTGGTATTCCTTTCCGGTCCACGCTTGATAGTTTGTCAACTTCATCCTGGAGTGCTGTTGCTGTTCTATCCAAGAACGTCTTTGCTAGGATACCGAAGTTTTCCCTTTTGAAGAAGTCGACTAAGGTTTCATATACAGAAAGTGATTGGTCCCCGAAGAGAAGGAAGTTCAGTCTCTCAGCCATGGTTAATGCTTGACTCTGACACGACCGGTGAGGATGAGCTTGGTGTCCAAACCATTGGGAACATGTGGTGTTTATACCAAGATGCAAACGAGAAATTTTAGTTGCCACTTCACATGAAAAGGGCTCTACGAAAGTGCCAATAATTCAGACATCACTATGCCTCTGCAGAGACAGTGGACACATTACCCCAATTGGGAATAGCAACTTTGAATCAAGAAAGCCACGAATTTCATATCTCACATACAGTTGTTCCTGTAGAGACTTAGTCCGGCAAGGCATGTAATCGACTATGCGCTCTCCTGTGTAAAACTATACGCACTTGCATCATAGATAGGCTCTCGGAGCGGTGATAAATATGCCAGTAAACATGGTTACTTGTCCGGGATCAAGACCGTCAGGACCATAATTTACGGATCAGGTAACAGCTTAGTCGCCGACTTGCACTGGCAATCTAAGAATGAGAAAGGAAGGCGGTATGAAAATCCAATACCGAGGGGTTTCGATTAAATCTCAATTTCACAATAAATTAAAGCAGGGAGTAAGAAACAGCAATGTAAACAAAGCATATTGAAACATAGGTCAGTCAGACCACGTGCACAAAATGCACAGTCTGGATAAGACCGAGGCAACATTCCCTTTCCGAATCAAAGAAGCCACCAGTTACATCGCTAGCGCTACGGTTATCGTGCCATGCTGTAAACATTCTCGGATTTTGTTAATGTTCAGCTTTTACCTGACATGGTGTTAGAGTTGACGGATGTCCGCTGGGGAAGATTCGCTTAGCAAAAAAGGGGTCATCTTAAAGTCAGATTTATCGTCGATCATGGCGTCCTTGCTGGTGAGGGATTGCATCGGAAGCGCTTCGCACGGACTCCGTGGTCTGCTTAAGCTTCTGCGGGTCCTCCCGGACTCAGAGATATGTGACAAAGGAAGTCTAACTGTTGGACGGAAGGATGAACCAGCAAGGATCGGGATGAATCCACTTGACGGCTGTGCGCTCAATCGAGGGATTTGCGGCAAACCCCGTATTGCTCATGACTTCTCATCCAAGAGCTAGAAGTGCAAACTTGGCACCTAAGGTTTTTGAGAACACCTGGCATGGGTTTCTTCCGAAGTAGATAGTGATCAATATCTCAAAGTACGCCCTGGGAACATAAAGCGTGGTTGCACCATTTTTCTCTCCCTCTTCTTGTTGTCTAAAAACATTGTGTGTTCAAAGTGCAAGACGATGTCCTTTTGCGCCATGAGCCTTTTGACGCTGTTAGGAGCATTCCTTTTTGCATGTCTGATTGCTGTCTACCGATGGTGGCATGATCCATATCACCGAATGCCTGAGGGTGCTCAAAGACTTCCTGGGCCCTGGAGTATGCATTTCTAATTGCAAAATCTGCCATGTTCTTCGGTCATGTACTGACACAATCAAGATTTACCACTCATTGGAAGAGTTCACGATCTGCCAACTGAAAGAACATGGCTACATTTCTACAAATGGGCCAAAGAGTTCGGCCCCATTTTCAAGCATGAGCTTTTTGGCACCACACATGTATGGATAGCCTCGGAGCAGATTGCGAAAGATCTTCTTGCAAAACAAGCTGCAGTCTTTTCAGACCGACCACTGATAAACAACTTGCCTATTAATAAGACTGGGGGAGAATATCTTCCGCTTCTAGGTGAAAATGGTATGTTGCCAATGCTTACCACGATCCTGAAGTCTGATTTAACCAAAAGTATGATAGAAACATGGCTGCGTCAGCGAAAGTTTGGACACCAAATTATGACAGCATCAGCTCGGCTATCTCAGCATAATTATCCTGTCGTAGAGACAAAACGGCTGCTTTACAAACTACTTTTCCACCCCGACTGGTACAGGAATCTCTTGGAAGAGCACACGAGCCGAAACATATGTAGGCTGGCATGGGGATCACCTGACGAAGCGTCAAGATTGCGTCAAATCACGATGGCTCTTCTAACAGTCATATCTCCAGCAGGCGCGTTGCCTAACGTCGTTTCACCACTGGCATATTTACCTGCATTTTTATCTCCTTGGAAGAGATATGAGAAGAAGAGATACGCTGAAGAGCGAGATTTCTTCCTTAGTCAACAAGCCAAAGTCCGCAAACAATGGCTAGAAGGCAAAGCCAAACCTTGCTACATGAAGATGTTTTTCGACTCCCAAGAAAAGTCCCAGGCGGACGACCTCGAGGGTGCATATGAGGTTGGTATGATGGCGATTGCGGGCGCGCTCACAATCGCCAGTCCTCTGATGAGCTTTATACTCGCAGTGGTGCTGCACCCTGAATGGCTGGCTAAGCTGCAAGACGAGATCGATATTGTCTGTGGGGACCGGTTGCCTGAGATGAGAGATATGGAAAACCTCCCAGTTCTGCGTTCCATTGTGAAGGAGGTAATTCGATGGAGACCACCAGTGCCAACTGGAATTCCACATGCTTCAAGCAGAGACCATGTTTACGACGGTTTCTTTATTCCGGCAGGCTCAACCATCCATGCAATGGAATGGTAGGCAACAATCTCCATTCAGTCCCACATTTGCTAATGATCGAGTAGGGGGATCACCCGAGACGCTAATATTTATCCAATGCCGGATTCATTCCTTCCACAGAGATGGATGAGCCCATCTTACCCAACCTTCCGAGAACCGCTCACACAATACCCACGACTCGAAGGGCATTCTCAGTTTGGGAATGGTCGCCGTATTTGCATGGGGGTTGATATAGTAAACCATGAGTTATATCTGGTTTGCGGCGCACTTGCCTGGGCTTTCAACATGAAGAAGAAAATAGATGACAATGGTCATGAGGTTGAGATACCGGATCTCGACTATTGCAATCTCTTGATTGCGAAGCCGGACTGGTTCCAACTCGATATGACGCCGAGGAATGAAGTGAAGCGTCAAAAAATGATGGAGATGTGGGAGGAGGTGGAAATTGCTGAAGAGCGTGTGAGTGAGAAGCTCCGACGCGCTTATGGGCTGTAAATTTTCCGTGCTATATACTCTCGATTCTTAGATCTCCTGCAGTCTGTCCTTGAATTT
Source organism: Chalara sp. BL73 (assembly GCA_918026815.1). Lineage (NCBI taxonomy): Eukaryota > Fungi > Ascomycota > Leotiomycetes > Helotiales > Chalara > Chalara sp. BL73. The sequence continues at coordinate 149,466 of CAKJVC010000085.1, read as the reverse complement.
CTTGATGGAGAAACCAAATTCCTTATACTGTAACGAATAGTCCAAATATATGTCCAAATGTTTTGACCAAGTGTTCTTAATGTCTCGTTCGTGACAATAAATATTATAGATTCATTCTACACCTTTATAGAACCTCCAAGAAGGTGTGAATTCTCTCCTCAAAGGTTCTTTCCACAAGAGAGCCCTGAACAACTCGATTGGAATTGTACTCTCCTTGAGGAATCTGTCATGAAAGGCTTTTTGTGTCATCTTCCCACCATCTACCAGTTCTTGTCGTAAGGAATACAGCTGCAATCCACCCAGAAGGTAACCACATTGGTACAACGGAGAATAGTCACCAGCAAATGATCGTCTTACTTCCCCTTCTGCGTTCGCACGCTCGTGTCCAACAGCATCAACCAACATATCTATACACTCTGTCGGAGACATCTGACCCAGATGAAACTTCAACGAGAAGATAATTCTTATGCATCGATGCATGCGCCAGAAAAGCATTCCAATCCGGTTCTCCGGGCTCCCCGCAAAACCCAAGTCCCAGAGTATTAGTTCCCAGTAAAGCGCCCAGCCTTCTACGGAGAATGGTGTGTCAAAAATAGGAAAGCGATAAGGCTTCGAGCGGGATAGATAATGACCTTGGAGGTGGTGCCCTGGGACCAACTCGTGGAAGACTGTGCTGCGCGAGAAGTGCGGGTTGTTGCCGCGCATGCTCATTAGCTTATCCTCGTGATTCATTGTAGAGGTTGGATACGAGACGATGATATCTTTGCCGCCCAAGAAAAACGGACTGACCTATGATGAGAACCCAGGAATTAGCTTGCCCGCCTCTATAACATAGGATCGGAGGTATTATCTAAAGCGTTATATCTTCCGGGGGGGAGTCAATGTACGCAATTTTTGGAGACATTGAGCTGTCTTGGTGGTAGACTATTGCGAGACTCTAGATTACGGGGTTTACGTTCGAAAAAAACCAAACAAACCTTTTGTCTCATTGGTGCCATCATGAACATACGCCAACACTCATTAGAGATCGGAGGTATCGTGACCATATCTCGCTCTTTGACATAATTGACAGCCTCAATAGCTAGAAAGCGAATAAGTTCTGTTTGTTTCCCAGGCGGAACGTAGAGGTTCTTAACATGTTCCAGCGCCGCTTTCCAATTTTTGCCGTAACCAGGATCGAGATCATGCGATGCTTTCTTCATCTCAGTCAAGCACCATGCATATTCCAGTTCTCCGATTTTGATGAGCTCTTCCGGGGTGTAGGGAAGCATTTCTGCTTTCAGCTCCGCCAGCAGCCCTTCATATCCAATCGGATCCCCTACGATGACGTCTTCATTTCCCGGTGTGATACCGACAAGATGTTCTCGAACAACATTCGCAAACTCCGCAAGCGCCTTGTCAACTTGGCTGTACGGCTTCACAACCCACCAGGAGAATAGTGGATCATATCCGTTGTAGAATATAAACCACTCTGCGAGGTGTTCGTGCAGTCGATCAACTGTGCGAGCGGCACGAAATGCCGTCGTCCTGTCCATCTCAATCTTTCCTGCCAAAACTACTCCTTGTATTCCTACCACCCGTTGCGTAATCTCCTGTATGTCGGTTGCCGCCTTCTTAGCATCAATTGGTTCCATCCTCTGTCTCTCCTCGCAAAGCCGTATAATGGTAACGGCGAAGGGAAGGAGGGGCTCGGTCTCCTTATCTTTCGCAGCCTCGAGATCCAGCTGCTGAAGCTGTCTCTCAAGATTGTTCTTCAGTAGTAAATAATCAATCTTCGCATCTTGATTGATTGTGTCAAACGACACGTCCTTAAGGCCTGCCAATTCGCCGGTGTAATACTCTTTCAGGCGCGCTGTCCGCCGAGGAGAGTACTCGATATTATAGAAAAGCTTCAGGTCGCGTAAATCCGCAGAAACACGTTCTATTCTATCGCGCATGCTCTCCTCTTCCACCACGTCGCTTTCATAGTGGTCGCGGGTCACATTCGTCGCTTGACGCACGGGAAGTTGCATGTTCCTCGTCGTCCTCGTCATTAGCACAGGATAGCTAGATTGGAAATGTCCTGAAACATAGCTCGAACTGGTTGCCAGCACGCTCGAACACCAGTATTTAATATTCCAGACATCCCATTCTTCTTATCCGCCCATCGAACCCACCTGCCTATATTGGTAAGATGCGCTGAATAGACGAACACTTACACTCGACCGATATCTTTCGATGCCAAATAACGCGTCCGGGAAAGAAATAATCATGATACAAGCTCAAGAAAAAGGTGTGAGCCGCAAGCAAATTACGTGTATTGGGATTTGAGGTGCTCTTTGCCCAGACAAGCTTGCCTCTATTTAGCCGAACCATTAATAATGCAGCTGTGGCATAAGGTCAATGGCTCAATATTTAAATTCTTGTACTACGTTAAAATAGTTAGTTTTCTTTAGTATAAGCCTTGCTACATAAAGGTACGACGATCTACAGAATTTAACCATAATGATCCTTATCTCATGTGTCTGGCTAATTGAATTTGTACAGTATGTAAAACATACATGTGATTTTTTCCACGTAACAGCATATCGAGGTGGAAGATGAGGGCAGTCATACTGTGATTAAGATGGGAAGTTGGAGGTAGGAAGTGAGAGGATTCATTTGATGGAGAAAAAAAGAATTATACCGAATTTACCGCTTACAAGCCTCCAACACTCGATTTGAACCACCGAACCGGTATTCTATGACCGCAAAGATGGATAGGGTTCTTTCAAAATTAAGGGCCCCTGCGCGATTGAGCGGTAAATGTGATACAAACGGCGAACACGACTATCAAGCTGATCATAAATGTGGAGTTGATCGAGAAGCGAAAATGGCGACAAGGCGCGAGAGAGGATCGCGCATTCCGGAGACAGCAATGACACATGAGGGCCATCATACGGACTTCACCCTAAGCATCAGAACTTCTGCTCTCAAGGGGAGATACTTCATCAAAAGTTCATCATTTCTCATTTCCATAAACTCATCGCATGTATCCTTTTAATCACCCAACCCCATCCGTCAATTCCACCAACTACACCATCCTAAAAGTTTTAGCACACAGCATGGGTTTTGCCGGTCTTGCCCTGAAGACTATGTTTCTCATCCTTGTAATCGTTGTGTCCATGCTTCGCCTTGCCACTATGGCTTACATGGCTCTTGATATACTCCTGGTGTTCCTTGATACTCTTTTTATCCATGTCGTCCAAGATACCAAGGCACAACTTAATGTCCTGGAGCAGTTGATCACATCTTGACTTCGAGAAATCTTCTCTGACAACAACGCGCAACATTTTGAGATCTTTCGTATTCGGCGCCATAGTGTATGCAGGAACGACCCATGATCTGCCTCTAAGCTGATGTGCCAACGCGAATTCATCGTAGTGTTTTCCTTTCTTTTTGTCCAATCTAAATGCCACAAGCGGTAAGCCCTTTCCTTTTTTCTCAGACATGATAATAAAGCCAAGTTGTTCTAGGGAATCAGAAAGATAGTCTGCAGTACGTGTAAGATTGCCCATGATGGAGCGGTAACCGTGCTTGCCGAGACGGATCAGCTGGTAATATTGTCCAATAACTTGGGAGGCACCTTTGGAGAAGTTGAGGGTGAACGAAGCCTGATCGGCGCCGAGATAGTTGATATTGAAGACAAGTTCCTTGGGAAGAAATTCAGGAGACCGCCAGATAACCCAGCCAACGCCAGGGTAGACTAGCCCGTATCTATGCCTTGTCAGACGTTGCAAATATGAATGGAAAGAGGAGCATACTTGTGACCAGAAGTGTTGATGGAAACCACTTTCTCGAGCCTGAAGTCCCATTCGAGGTCTGGTACCACAAATGGTGCGACAAACCCACCAGAGGCAGCATCAATATGAATGACTGTATCGATGTTCTTATCGATAAGCAGGTCATTAATAGCTTTTGCGTCCTCATATTGCCCAGTATAAGTTGTTCCAAGGATGACGCAAATACCAATCGTATTCTCGTCCACGAGGTTGACAGCCTCTTCTGGATCAATCACATAGCGATCTTCTGTACAGAAAACATACTTCTCCTCGACCTCGAAGTACCTCGCAGCTTTCTCCCAACATACCTGCACCGCAGAGTTCATGACAATATTCGGCTTGCTGTAATCCTTGCCCTCGGCCTTCCGCTTATTCTGCCAACGCTTCTTCATAGCGAGGACGCCAAGCATGATGGCTTCGGAGGATCCGACAGTGGATGTTCCCACTGCAGATGAATGAGAGGCATCTGTCGGAGCATTGAACAGTCTGCCAATCATAGAGACGCAGCGATTCTGGATGTCGGCAGACTGCGGATATTCTTCGTAGTCGATGAAGTTTTTAGAAAAAGACTCGGCCATGAGGTCTTCGACTTCTTTTTCCTATATGTTTCTTAATTCTAGGTCTGCAATTGCTCCTGGATTGAAGAGAAGACGTACCATGTATGTAGTGACGAAGCTGGCCAAGCTACACCCGGCATTGTTAGTGTCGGCCTCAAAACCGCTTGATGTGCTGTGTGAATGGCACAGAGATCAGGACTGAGGACATACTTCAGCATTGGGTTGCCATCCAAGCTCAGATCATCCTTGATCATCCGATATGCAACCTCCTTTGGCATCTCGGTCTCGGGCATCTCGAACTTGGGAAGGTCCTGGGCTGCAAATCTGCTGCCATAGACGGTGGTAGTGAAGGAATCATCACCGGATCCTTCGAGGGTAAGCTTCTCCAAGCCCTCGACCAGGGGGGCATTGACATGTTTGTCGGAGGGAATCTTTGCTAGATGAACCATGATAGCGATTTCTTATAGGTCCTTTGTCGCGGGGTAATTGGTTCTTTTAATTCGAGGCGGCACCGCAACAGAGAGGAAAGGGAGAGCAAAAAGTAAAGCAGGGGAGCGAGAATTAAGAAGTTAAAGAGGAGGTGAGGAGGAGATTGTGCAGGTTTAAGTAGTCGTTGGTTATCACCCCACCTGCGCCTGGCGCTGGGGGGCCTGGCGAGACAGGCTGTTTTTGTGTACTGTAAAGTCGAGTAGAGGGAAAACCTTACAACAACGAACGACGTATGCTGTTGACAAGGATGAGCTGTTTCAAATGCTTGGCAATAAAGCTTGATGTGCGGACGCGGGGGCTTGGCCAATCGTGCCCCTCACCACCAAATATTAGGAGTTATTCAGAATAGTCTATCGATATGGTCTTGCATAGAATGCTCTCCTCTCCCTATTGTCTTCAGGGGGCTTGGAGGATCTATCTATTGGTGATGTTGGTTAGTTCCCAGTGGAATTACCCTTCCGTAACAAAGCCCAGTAATTTGTCTGCGTCATTGATACGTTACAGGGGTAGATCCTTGGCAGGAACTTTTCGCTAGGGAAACATACGAAACTAGAAAATATCATATGCCTTCGGATAGTTTATAAAGTGTAAGCGTATTCTCTTTTGTGATGATAAAATTGGAGTAGTCATACGTGCTGATTAATCAATGGAAGATACCGATCCGCTCCCAATCCGCCCGACAACTAATAACAGCCATGTTATATGGATGGACATAAACCATTCAGATCTGGACTTCCGTGGAACATACTCTATGTATATCAGAAAATCGTGCGTTGGAAGTGTGCTATGTCACATAATCACATACGACAGAGTACACAGTGGTACGTGACTAACAGCCCAATTCATGACAGCCTTTTCTTGCCATGCTTGGGCTTTGTCCCAACGGTACCGATGCACACATAGAAGAAACTAAGATTAACGAAGTAGAGTCCTTAATTTCCTATTCGTAAAATGAAACCGCTCTCTGAAACCTAATCAAAAAGAAAAAACATATGCTACCGCCACACCTCTCATGCTTAGAATTCCCTCTCCATCAGCCAAACCATACCAAATTTCAACCATTGTTCCTCATTCAGGATGAACGGGGTTGCTAAAGCATTACGCCGAACACCAGCAGATACAATTAAACCGTACCCTGCATCTCAACTGACCAAGCTGCCCCCTGTTTAGCATCTGGCTTTTCTTACCAAGCAGCCGAAATTATGCAACCAACAATATCCCTTAACCATACACCCCTTGGTCACAGGCTATAGAAACCTGCTTTCAGTAATTGCACAAGCGAACCCCTGACCTTCCTAACTCCAACAGATTTCTCTAATTTAGAACTCTGTTCATAGCGAACATTGCAAAGCCATCTACGGACTAAGAAGGACCACATAACAATAAACGAGCGAGAGTATCCGGAGGTCAAGGCCAATTCCATTGGGCAGGCCAAACTCAGGTGGCGGGAACAGACTATGAATTTCAGCATGTCGTTCTTTCTTTAACTTTCTCCCCAGCCGTCGTCTCCCAAGGGGTGCGCCTGAATGAAGGTTTCTTCACGCTAAATATGGAATCGATTCCTTCGTTTACCAACATCTAGCCCAGGCTCTGCCGTTCTGCAATCGCTTTGACTCCGAGCGGCAGTCCATGTAGAATTCTACTACATCTCTCGCGGTGCGGTGGAAAAAGTACCTGACAATAGGCAGGGCATTTCAAGTGCACGGCATGTTGAGCAATGACACTGGATAGGAGCGTTGATGGCACGTGAGGGCAGCGTAGGAAGTTACCAAGAGTCAGATACAGTAGCCCACCGATAGAGGCTGTTCGAAGGGCATTTCCCATGATAGCAATACCATTCACGCACTCCAATCTCGCACCATCGTGGCTATCAAATTGATTTCCCAGAGCACGAAATCTTGCTTGCACCGGCGGTGATCCACTGGTATATTATGTGCCCTTGCTGTAATCCTTTTAGTATTTCTAGAATAGATCAATAGAACGCCCTTTTGGCTTTGACAATATTTAATTTGCTTTGGGGGGGGGGGGGGGGGCAGGTCTATGTAGTCAATGAATTGCAATGCCACTTATCCAATTCCGTTTATAAGCTAGTTCAGAATATTATGTTTACAGTGAAGCAGAGAGCTCATCTTAAGAATATGGAAGCGCTTTCTTACATATGATAAAATAAATTCCCTGTGTTTCACAGCTCTTATATCGGAGTCCTGAAAACCACTCTTTCTTGGAAACTCTGTTATGTCGCGGTCAGATTGGCTGTTTGAAGAGATACTATCTAGGCCATCATATTCATTCTCAAATTAAAACGCTTAACGTTGGATCCGTGTTACCACCATAGTTTGACCGGAAGATTTTCAACATCCATCCATTACTAGAAGGGATAAACGGCACAAATTACTTCACGCAGTTCACAGGAAGTATGAATAATTCAGAATGCTGTATCTTATACGCAGAATGGCTATTCAGAAACTGAAAAGATACAAGTCACAATCACAAAGAGAGTTAATCTGTGATTCAAGCATATCAACGTATAAACAACACGAAATTTGGTCCACGTCTGCATTATTTCAAATCAGCAAAGAACTTTATGATCTGATCTCAAGAAGGTTCATTAACACAGTTAGAAGCCACAACTTGAAAAAAACTAGCAAGCATAACTAGGCGAATATATCATCTACATAATTAGACCACCCCAGAACCAGTCAACATCCATCGGTAACATGTGCTTATGGTCGATAACCGCACATAAGGCTTGCCAATGCCATTGGCAGGATGGTGAGGATCCACAACCCCCCCGCCGCAACCGCGGCATATGGCGAAAAACCGGTATATGCGAGAAATCTGTCCAAGGAAATTGCAAAGACCGAATAGACAATGTGGAGTACAGTGACGAACTGGGTGGGTATTGCCCCAAGCACAAGGGTGAGCGCAACGAGACGATCGCTCGCTTTGAGTACATGCCATGGAAGGAACTTATGGAGGAGCTTGAGATGGTTCCGGAACCTAAGGTCTATAACCTTTTGCTTGTAAGTACAATAGTAACCTTCCCCCCCCCCCCCCCCCCCCCCGAGTCATATCACTCCGCCAGGGAAAGGAAGGATACGGGAGGCCAAAGAGACCCAAAAGCTAACGCATCATACGCCAGGGAGCGGCCAAGTTGTTAGATGACCGTACTCGTTTTCACGAACAAAAAACGTTCAACAGTATGGACCCGGTTTCTCAGGACTGGTTCGTGGAAATGCTCTCAGAACACGAAGGGACTAAACAGTGGTTCGAGACGTACGGTAAAAATTTACACTCGTTCTCGAACCACGTGGCGATGGCATTCCTGAGCCAAGCCTCAAACGGAAGGGAGTTACTCATCCCTGGTTTATAGGGCTTTAGCACGGCATAGTTCGTCTCGGCCCCGCCGAGACATACGCGTGGACTTGAGCACCGCTTTAGAGATCGGGTCGCTTGATTTTTGGCATTCCTAATGAAGGACCTGAAAGAGGAAGTTTGCTTGGGGTGCTTCATAGAGATCTTTGCGTTGGCTTACATCTAATCTAGCATTGTAGAAGGAAGCACACCGCAGAGGTATTCATGTTCTTTGGGCAGCCGGGACCACATCCTAGTATTTCCCGTGGTAACAAGCTTGGGAGATTTAGGGCCATAGTATCCTATCGAACAAATCGAAGTCGCACCGTAACTAACAAAACTCTACCTAAAATTTTCTTAACGGACCTCTAAAATAGTATTATATGGTGTTGCATCAGGGTCGAAGATAAGAATGCTTCTTTTGAGTTGTATATCGTGGCTCTGATCCTCCTGAAATGCGGGTTGTTGTTGATGTTCAGGGCTCGCTCGCTTAAGTTCAGTTACTGCATGACTAATCACCACACTGTTCGCGCGTGCCTGGGCCCGGACCGACCTTGGAACAGCTGCATTCTTCATGAGTTGATGATATACTGTCATGGCTAGACCCGCCACGTAGTTTAGGGTGATGTTCGATGCGCAAATGTGGATTTAACTTAAAAAAAAAAAGAGTAAGAGTAGATAATAAACAAGTCTCGATATATATCAATCTAGATATCAAGAAACAAGGGGAAAAGCACTAATGTAAAGAGAAGAGAGACTGTACATGGAAGGTTTCGAATTATCTATCAATCCTATTCTTAAGCCTGGTATTTGAGGAGTGACCTGGCGTTGACATATACATCTTCATCCTTAAGACTCCCCAGTATCTAAGTATTTATCTGCCACCAGGGCTATCATCTATCCGATATATCGGCGTTATTCAATTAAGCGTTCTAAATTACCGGGTTCTATTTTCATTTGTTTCGTGCAGCCGTCATTGCGGCCCTTGACCGCCCTGCCCACTCTGAGTACTCTTTTGCGGCCGAAAATTCAGACTCAACCTTCTTGACGTTTGTGATTGCTGTCTCCCTTGTTGGGCACTCCCCTGGCTCGTGGCAGGATACATATCATATCCAGGGGCGCCTTGATACACCGTAGGCTGGTTCATGCCTACGTTCTCCTCCTCGTCACCTTCCCTCAAGCTTTCAAACGTATTGCCTCTGGGGCTGGGTTGGGTGAGAATGAAACCGGGACCTGTACCAATCTCAGGCAGGGAAGGAGCACTTTCTCCAGGTCTCCTCCTACCGCGAGTAGACTGCCGTTGCATGAGCCCTTCTCGCAAATTGTCGATGTCGTTGCTACGCTGTTGATCTAGACTTGTCCTCGACTCCGAAGACGGGGCGTTCCACCGCTCTCCCACATCAAGGTCACCATCCTTATGCGCAGCGTCCATCGCTGGTTTTCTCGAATTCAACGCATCAGCTGCTTGAGCCTCACTTGCCGAACCCAAATTTCCATCTGCAGTCTCAGAAGGCGGTTCAGCTTTCTTAGTAGGGACCAAACGCTTGCCTTCCTTTGTTGTAGCTGCCTTTTCTCGTGCAGATACTGCTTCGGCATCGGTGACCGAGACGCTATAGCCGGGGTTATTAGGGCCTCCCAAAGGCTCGCCACCTCCACCCGGAGCATAAATAGGGACTTTACGCAGGGCAAGAACGAGGGCACACATGAATTTTGATCTACGAGCCGCCCGCACTGTCTCGTTGTGCCAGTTGGATTTATGGCAGATCTCCACTTTGAGTTGGATTTTATCCATGTTTCCAATCCCTGTTGCTTCAAGCGTGATGTCGGGTTGGAAGTCTCTTGCGTTGTCTGGGTGTCGAACAAAGGCTTCCATTTCTGAACGGAGAAGTTCAATATCTTCAAGAGAGGTGTCGAAGGAAATGAACATATCTAGTTGCTCTTTCATCGCCTTAGAGCGCGTGATGTTTTCTACCCAGAGGTTGTTAAGCACAATATTAGGTGATTGAACCATCTTCATGCAGTCGATACGCTTGAAGATAGTGTAGAGAAGGGAGATCTGCTCTACGACGAGAAGCTTGCCCTCGATATCGACACGGTCACCGACGTCGAATGGATGCTTGATGAAAAGGAAGATGCATGAACCAAGGAATTCTTGGACGGAGGCGGCGAAGACAAAGGACAGCGAGAGGAGCGTGGTACCGGCGGTCGCAAGGGTTGTCACGAAGTTGGCATTTTGGAAAGCGACTGTTTTATGTTAGAAAGCTCGTAGGAAAATGGCGAGAGAAAACGTACCGAAAATGAAGATGACAATGACGAAGAGGATGACACAGACTACATTGTCTAAGACTCCAATAGCCTGTCCAACATCTCGCATGCTTGCTTGAATCGATTTCCGATCCCGGCCAATCTCGACAACTTTCATAATCATCTCGTCCAAACTGATATCACCATTTGAGTCATTATCCAAGAAATGCATGCATTCCTCTGCCTCTTCTCTTCGACTAGGGCCAAGAACTTCAGCAATATCATCCGCAAAGAGTGCATCCCTGCCTTCAATCACAAACGACATCCACAATCGCTTAGCAAGAGCCTCAGAGGATCTAGTCTTCTCCAGAGCCTCGATAACAATCGAATGTGCTGAGGTGGGATTGAAAACCTCTTTCCCAGTGATTTCTGATGCGATGTTTCCAAATACAGAGGTGATCTTATCACCAACATGACCAACTTTTCCAATCAGCTTCAATGGCGTTGCAGTCCCCGACTGTCCAGTAGACTTGGCAATTATGGCGTCAATGCTATCATTAATGATATAGTCTTCTTCCTTAAACTCTGGACAATACATCGGGAAGAGTGCTCTCGAAGCGTCGTACAGCAATCCCAGAAGATGAATCGCCTGCTTCGAATCCCGAATCCGCCCTGAGAACGATCGCTTGTGGTAGCTGATACTAAGCATCTGCACCAATACCTTCTCAACCAGGAAGATAATGCAACCAATGAGCGCTGGGCCAAGCAGCTTCTTAACAATGTTCACCCAGTTCTTCTGCGGCGTGTCATTAATGCTCGCGGACGTCAAGGCCGTAAACGTAACAAGAGAGGTAACAGCCCACAGCACGAAGGACAGCGGGATTTCGACGGCCTTGATAATGCTGGCATATTTTCTCGTTCCAGAGCTGACGACACCGCACAGAGCCATGAAGATATAAGGCATGAACTTGGCAAACAATTTCGAGATCCAGATACTGAGCCATACGACCTCGATCCATGTCCAGAAAAAGACACCGCGGACCCCGGTATTCACAAACAATCGATTGTCCCTCTCTTCAGGTGTCTTGGGGGCTTCAGTGAGCACGGCATAGAGCACAATCGGTACCGCGAGAATGATGCCCACGGGGATAACGAAAACCATGTAGCGCGTCACCACCGAGAAATTGACAATCTTGTTATACAGCCTGCCTAGACCATTGACCTGGACCTCTTCGCCATCTGTGCCAACCCTATTCTTGCTGTCCAGCTTCTTCAGCTTTCTCTTCCCGCCCGCACCACGTCTGTGAAACAAGCCCGTCTTCTCGTCATGGGACGGCGATTGGTATGGCGCTTCTTCGCCAGGCCTGCGGGCTCCTGTCGTGGAAGAGGCATTGGTCTTGATGTTGGAGAGGGGGATGCCGTTGTCGGCTTCGAAGGGCATGTTGGAGGCTTGATTTTCGTTATTGGGTAGCGCCTGAAATCCACTGCGATTGAATGATGGCGAGCGTGGAGAGCGCAAGGACATTACGGATGCACGCCAAAATAGCTGGTCCCTCAAAGGCTGCGATTATGGCAATTGAGGGGTTGTGTCTTATGGATGGCGCTGGAGCGTAAATGGGAGTGAGGTATTGTCGACGTCGAACGTCTGAGGATGTCGTGAATATTGTTATGGGGTCAATTGGACCGTGTGCTATTATATTCCTGGGTATAGAAGACTCGTCTCGTCGTTTGATACGCGTCCAGCGTCCTGCTATGCAATCAGCCATCTAATTGATCCACCATGCTTGTCCATGCCTTGTACCAATTGCCTACCTTTTGTCAATGAACCAAAGAAAGGACAAACGAGAGGAAAGGGGTCTGTTGATACTATTTTTACCCCAAGCGAAGGTGTTGTACAAGTTGGAAGAAGGGAACGATAAAAATCAAGGAATAGTAGAGAGAAAGAAAGCAAAAACCCCTGGATTATTGGGTTGAATTTGAAAGAATCCTGATTGATGGGGGGTTCAGGAACCGACCAGCGCCAACCAGGTCAGGTTTCTGTGACGCTGGTGATCTGCAAGCTGCCAGGGATTCGAAACCGCCACTTCTTTTTCTTTTCCTTTGGTTGGAGCCCCAGATGAACCCACAAGCCCATAAGATGGCGTGTTTCAGGGGGGAATTACACGCAAACCCCAAAGGAGAGCGATATGATGGGGCAACACGGATGAGAGATGATGGATCAAGTCATGATTGCAGGATATAGGATGAATCTATGATTGTTTTCAATTTAAAAGACTGGAACCAGGAGACTTTTTGAATTAAGGTTATATTTTCAGCATCAGGGTTATCATCTGGGCTTTACTTGGGAGTTCTGGGGCAGTGACCCGAATCCCGTGTAGACCCTCCAATCTAAATCAACAGAAACGCGAGCAACAAACATGAAAAAGCCTATTTTACAAGTACAGTATAATGCAATCAGTGCTACTCCCTGTTTGCCAACCAGTATTGTTCCCACTCAGCCCTCTCACAAAAAGTCATACGGGGGGACGCTATTCCACCTTCGCTGCTATGGGGACCCAGCACAAACGTAAGGACTTACCTAAAATCGCTTAAATAGAGAGGAAGAAAAAAAAAGCTTGCACGGCCAATCTCGCGTCAATCATTCCGTACCTGAGATCGATCGCCGCAGTTCACAGATCTCGGGAAAAGTTAGCCTAAAAATAGAAGAAGAACAAACGAACAGGTCAGGACAGGGTAGGACTGGTCCCGCTCATTCCGCTCCGCCGCCCCACGGGTCAAAGAACAGAGTGGAGAGAAGCACGCGGAACTGACTGATGACGAAGTGACTGTGAAAAGAGACTTCCAACGCTGCGAATCAACGAATACGAAAAGATGAGCGTCGACATGAAAGTCGAACCAGCACGCGCAAAGGCCTTGGTCGAGGCCCTCACAGAGGTTTCCGCTCGGGTGCAAAAGGTTGCGAATGGCCGTAACGTAAGTTTCTTTTCTGCCGCTCCATGACGCGGACGATATGTATTGCTGCGTGCAGTCTTGATCCTGCCCAAACATTGGAAACTGATTCTTAACTGCCTTCAAATCGAGCTTTAAAAGGCCAAACCTCCGACCAAGTGGTCTAGACTTGACATGCTAGGACATCTACGCTAATTCCATAATTCACGTGATCCATAAGGAAACTTACGGTATTGCAATAGCGGCCAAAAAGATGTAGTGATCGTTTGCTACAAGTAAAACATAATATCCAGGCTAATGGTGCATGCAGGTCCGTCTGGTAGCAGTATCCAAGCTCAAGCCAGCCACCGACATCTTCGCCTTGCACCAGGAAACAAAGCACGAGCATTTCGGCGAGAACTATGCCCAGGAGCTGATCGAGAAGGCCGAGCTGCTGCCCCGGAGCATCAAGTGGCACTTTATCGGCGGTCTTCAATCCAGTGAGTACCATTCTCTCAAGGCCCAGGAACGGACGATAGGTCATCATGATCACGTGAAGGATGGAGCCCCATTTTGCTTTGTTTAATACTATTGTTCTCCTATCTGCTATATCCCTGACTCATTTGTGATTTGGTGCCTATCTCATTTGCCATTTTTATCATCCCTACAGCCTGGAAACCCGGACGTGGCGTATACTCCTCCCTATCAAAGCGCGGCTAACTAGCAACATCAGATAAATGCAAACCCCTCGCCTCCACCATCCCAAACCTCTACCTCGTCTCCTCCGTCGACACCGAAAAGAAAGCCACCCTCCTCTCCGCGGGCCGCGCCTCGCTATCCCCCGCCCCCACAGAACCGCTGAACATCCACATCCAGGTGAACACGTCCGGCGAGGATTCAAAATCGGGGGTGGCCCCTGGCGCCGAAACGCTCTCGCTGGCAACGCACATCGTGAGCGGGTGCCCGAACCTCAAGCTCCTCGGGCTGATGACGATCGGGGCGATCGCGAGGAGCAAGGCCACCGGCGAGGGGGAGGAGAACGAGGACTTCAAGACCTTGAGGGAGGAGCGGGATAGATTGGAGAGGGAGCTAGGCGTGCAGCTGGAGTTGAGCATGGGCATGAGCGAGGATTTTGAGGGGGCGATTGGGATGGGGAGTGGGGAGGTGAGGGTGGGGAGTACGATTTTTGGGACGAGGCCGCCGAAGGGGGAGGCGGTTGTTTAGTATGACTATGTTTGAGAAGCAAGAGCTTGCCTCGAGAGATTTTGAACATTACGGGTGGTTTCAGATTCACCAAGCAATAGAACTAGAAAGTAGCAAAGACTTTTGTTATTTATAATATCTACTTGCTTATGACTGGGTATGTAAGAGGTCATCTTGTACTCTATATATGTCTGGTATATAAATGGCGAAAATCTGCGATATCCAACAGGCTGCATCTAATGCTCAAGATTTGTAGATATTATCATCACTACTCCCATTAGCACTTCTTCAAACTACAAGATGGACATAGGACATCACTCACAATTTTCCAAAACGATCTCGCCCTTCGGCATCCTTGTTCACCCACACACTCAGGCTCACACCGTGGCAGGTAAAATTACCGAAGCCGTCCTGTCCAATTTCTACCTCGCCCTGGCTCCATCCAAGCACATCCGTCCACTTCTCACCCGCGTGCATCTCGCCAACATGCATCCTTTTCTGTCCCGGGCCAGCGTTGCTCATCACCACCGCGCATCCCCATCTGCGGTCCCATGTACCATACCGCACCCAGCCGATGCAGGTAGGGTAGTCAAAATAGTCTTTCTGCAAACCGTAGCTGTAGAGTTTACGCGCGAGAGCGAGGCTGGGAAGAGCCCCGCCACAGGATGGCGGGAAGGGATGCTCGCCTTTAATGCCGTAGAGGTCGCCATAAAAGAGGCAAGGATAGCCTTCGTAGCGGAGGAGGATGAGGGCGTAAGCCAGGGGCTTAAAGAAGGGCTCAATTTGCGCCTCGAGGGCCTGGTAGGGTTGGGTATCGTGGTTCATTACCAGAGTCTTTTCCCTGCTGTCAGCTCATGATCGAGTGAGAAGCTGGGCGGCGTTCGACTTACGACAGCGTTCACTGGAACAGTCTTCACAAGAGTGTCGTCGAAAACCTTGGTCAAATCGCCACCCTCAGTTTTGGAGAGCTGCGAGAAGTTGTACACCAACGGTGCGTCAAACAAACTGAACTTCTTCCCCATGCGCTCTAGATACTTATGCATATCGCTCAAACTATCCTTCCAGAACTCGCCCACGAAAAACCAACCCTCACCGTGTGTCTTATCCAACTCTGTGATAAAGTCTCTCAGGAACTCCTCAGAAAAATGCTTCACAGCGTCAAATCGGATTCCCTTGAGGGTGAGTTCTGTGCTAAGCCATTTACCCCATTCAATGACATCCTTCTCGACTTCTGGGTGGTCGAAGTCGAGATCTGCAAACATGAGATAATCATAATTTCCCTTCTCGCCATCAACATCTCCAGAATCGGCCCAGCCTTTGGTATCATCACCAAGTATCTTGTAAATTGCGGTCTTGTTATTATCAGCATTATAATCGGTGCCAGAAAAATGATACCAGTGGTATTTCTGCTTCGAGTACTTGTCCCCTCGTGCCTTGAAATCGAAACCTAGCCAGCCGTTGATTTCGTACGGGTCAGAAATGGCCCTGGTGCGGTCATTTGGGTCGACTTCCTGCGCACGGCATTTCTCCTTATGGTCTGCGGCAGCCTTGTGATTGAGAACTGAAATAATTAGTTACCGATCCAACTCTGCGGAAGTTTTTAAGGGGTACTTACCGGCATCCCAGTAGATACCAATTCCAACCTCATTGGCCTTCTTGACCATCTTCAGCAACTCCTCCTTGGTGCCCCATTTTGTGCCAACACTTCCCTTCGCATCAAATTCTCCCAGATCATACAAATCATAAATATCGTATCCGTTGCCAGATGGAGAGGAAGCTTTGCATCCTGGGGGGATCCAGATGTTATCAATGCCCGTTGCCTTCAACTGCTCGAGGTTGTCGTGCAGCCGAGTCCAATGCTTATGGTCATCTGGAACATACCACTCGAAGCCCTGCAACATGGTGGCATTCTCGGGGGTTGGCTTGTGCTCTGCATGGGTCAATGAGATTCTTGACGGGACATTAGCAGATCAAGCGCACCTGATTCCCCCATCTTGAAGGTGATTTTCTTCTCTGTCTTGAAGGTTTTAGAATGGCAGTGGGGGTTACGGAGAGAGGGGCACAGGCAGCACGCGAGAGAAAAGTATGCGATGAAGAAGCCCAAAAGCTGAAGAGCGGGAAATCACATATATATTTAGACTATTGATTGACAGTAAGCTGATAGAACGCACCCGCCAAAACGCCTTGTTCGCGTTGACTGGTTCTTCTCCTGCACGTTTTCCAAGTTTGTGGATAGAGGGGAGACAGCTGAGCTCACGATAGCCTTACTGTAAGAGTTCTAGGCTCGACTAACCCCTGAGCTAGCAGCTGGAGGAACCGATGACGTATGCTTGGCGAGTTTGTTTACATTTTCCCCTATCAAGTGTACTACCAACCTTTAAATTGCTTATATATATTTTTGGCGTAGTGCGATGAAGCACTGCTTTGAGGCGCTCTGTAGGGCTGGGTGTTGTGCAACTCTATTATTCCATGTGTCAAAATCCAGCCTAGGAGAGGACCCTGCATATCGAAACAATTGCTGCAGCTGTTGTGTGACCCACCATCTACCCCTCTCCCTCGCCAGCAGAGTCAAGTAAATGTGTTACCATATTTGACCACCAAACACCTCAAAGATATGATTTCCTTCTTTTAGAGTTATTGAGGCTTGTTCGGTTGGATGGATGGAAGTATATACCTTGATGATGCCCCCCAGGCCAATCTCTGGGTTCGGTCATTTGAAACAATGCCCTAACAGAAAACAGCCGTAAACTCATAGACCAAGCCAAGCAGTTGCACCTATACACTATTGTTCTTTTACCCATGCATATTCAAGGATCTATCTGCTGCTCAGCCCTACCATTCCCGTCTCTGATCTACGTAGTATCTGCCAGAGAACACATTACTTTGGTTGCGCTTCAGCTGAGCCGCACTCCTTTATTTTGACTTCGCCACGGCCAAACGAGAAATCAATCCTTATTACTTGCTGCTGAGTCTGGTCCACTTTTCTACGATGCGCAACAGAACATCGATGTATGTTGAGATGAGGGAGGCGTAGTCGCAATGCTCCACAACACTAGTTGAGAATATCCTTCTGCGCTCTAAAGGTAGGTTGACCTTTTCCTCTCTGGCGTACTATCACGATGACAATCCCGCCTGGCAAGGGACGCAGGAAATCGACATTATATAGTATCGTCAATATGGTACTCAACCTCAAGCTTACAATGGCGAATCCCTCCCGTCAAACATGGTTCCCGAAGCAGCTTGAGTTTTCCCAAGAACTGGGTGTCCGTGCATCTACGATATGCAACAAAATAATATCCATACTTCTCCTTTTTCTCGTAGGGAGAGCCTCTTATCAGCTCCCAGAAAATATTCAGGGTCTTTGAATTGGGGGCATATCAGTGGTCCACATATTACCTGTTGTAGTAACTGCGGTGAAGCCACAGGGATGGTGTTTGTGTAACAATGCGATTGACGCCCGGCGCATGAAATCACTATTTGTACCTCATTTACGGCAAATTCTTGGCATTCAGATTCAAACAAGCTCCAAAGGCAGCATCTTTAAAGGAAGTTCTGAAGGAGTGTATTCTCGTATATGTAACACATATTATACATAGGAGGGAAATCAGAAGCTTTTCCCTTAGTTAGTCCTTAACTGTACTTAAGTACAATCGATTCGCTCTGCCATGTTTGAAATGCCATCCGTAGAATTATTACTAGGGATTCGAAATTTCTTCTCTGTGGATATTTCATTCCGGCCTTAGCAAGAGGCATTTATTTCACTATCATATCTTCTATCTTAAATATTCAAGGTATATCATTATCTGCAGTCATTAACCCTGGAGGCATTTCGTCATTATCACCGTTTTGTTGCTCTGAATTCGTTCTCTTGCGCACTATAGGGGATGCCGAAGTGCTGGGACGCCGGCTTCCGCTTTGAGAACTCTTCTCATGATTGGCTGAGGACACGGTTGAGTCTTCCAAATGAGCTCCATTTTTTGATCGTAAAGGTTGCAAGATTACATTTCCGATGATGGGAATGCTTAAACCCAACGCAATGGTAGGATTAGAGACCATGAGAGCGGGAATGAGCAGTGACCCGAAGCTGAGTGCATTTATCCAAGTAGGAAAGCTTGAACTTGAAGCGGGACTACGATGGATTAGTGTTTACTGGTGTACTTACCATTAATTATAGTTATCATAAGGCTGGGGTAATATTAAATGTGAGGTGATTGTGGCCGTACTTGTGAAAGCCTGGATGTGGGGTTCAACGCGGCCACTTTATATTTGCATAGCTAATACTCACGTCCGTAAATGCCATGCGTAGTACTTTGTATAGAGAGCTTTAAATGTGAACATATATAATATTGTTGCTATGCATACGATCAAGGTCACGTGAACAACAGGTGCATGTAAATTGTAGGTCATACCTACATCCTATTCTGTCGACTGTAGCAACCTAATATCATACATCAAGGAACATAATCACCACTGCAAGAGTGTATTCAATAGCTACTACATCTTTTGCACGGTGATAGGTATCCCAACAAATATTTAACTAGATATAGCTCAATATTGAGGAATCCGAGCAGGTGATTGGTAAAACCACCCATAAATACACAACCACAATCACCTTATATTTAACATTTTAAAAGAACTAGAGGAGGTTTTCGGACTGAGCTTTCAATCGCCACCAGCGTGTCGGCTTTCGCGGACCGGTTACCATGTCCCGAACAGCCTGGATCCAGCCTCGGGGGCGCCACGGCTTTAAATTTATTGATGGAACATGCCGGTAACAGTAGCCAACCAGGCCTGCTTCGATTATATAGATGTTCCTTCGGTCAATGGCGCTAATGCAATAGCTCAAGCCGCCTGAGTTCCCTATTGAGCTCTGAGAACGCCACAGTTCAGCCACCCTTTTCCCCGGACAGCCTCTATTTTCCTGGAACTTTCCACTCGAAAAGCTAGGAGATAACTGTGAATGCATGGCCACCGGGAACTAACCGGAAACTTCCATGCCCAGTTCAAAGGATCGTAACCATATTTTAGATTTCCAGCGACCTAAGCGGCTATTCCGCCGCCTGTTTTACCCACAGGATTATGCCTTCTCTAAAATTCTGCCATCATAAGTCTGTGATAAACATAGCCGTTCTAATTACTTAGTTCTGATTTGGTATATAATCTCAATGCATTTTATCGTGGCGTAGCCCGAACACATAGTCTACGCGTTCAAGTTCGTAGGCCACACGTCAGTAGACGTGCAAACCTGTCTCGCGTGCTCAATGGCGACTGCTTTACTCTGCTATCTATAAAAAAGCAAAGATGTCGTTCGGGTCGCAAGGAGAGGAACCGATCGAATCAGCATTCCTAAGTTCCCTCCGTTGTAGAAGCCGAAATCTCGGTTAGCGTCCTGGATGGGAAGCCTTGTGGCAGTTAGGCTTAGCGGATTAGTTTCCCAGTCCCACAGCTTGCAGGAAAGTTTGTGAAACGTGGAGACTCTCCATTTTGCGACAGGTCAAGCATTGCAGTATTTAATGTGAAGCACAGGCGTATATTTGATATATCAATATCTTCGAACGCAGCGGGTCGACAAGGTCTTAGAGGAATAATGCGTGTGGACACTCGAATGTTCAATCAGCCTCACGACCTAAACATCTTTCTCTACACAGTAATTTTCCCCGCCCTCCGCGTTATAGCGTAGGGGGGGTTCCAGCATAGCAAGGCAGTGTACTTTCCAGGCTAGCACAGATCACAAGGAAACAAAAACCCCCTTTTCACCGTCTTCCCATGTCTAATTCCCGCAATCGTATATCTTAAGCCCTATCCCGCAGAATATTCACGTGCCAACCCTTTCTCTTTCTGACCTTAGGCTCGTCATAAGCGTATCTTTATCGGTTTCTTGCGCTGTTCTTCTACCATGGCCAATTCGGAGCAGATAGTCGGATTGCTTCCCCCACCACCTGGAGTGACGCCAAATTTCGACCATCCAGAGTCAATTGCGTACCGTCTTGTGATCGCAACTAACGTATGCCTAGTAGCCTCTACAGCTGTCCTCGTTTTGCGACTATATACGAAGCGCTTTATTGTCCATACTCTGGGTGCCGAAGATTGTACGTAAGTCTAGCGGTTAAGAAAAGAGCTCAGATGCTAATAATGAAGACGTAATAATTGCGGGACAGGTGGGTACTATTGACCTAGCAGCATTCACAAACTACTTGAGACTCACTATTTTCTTATTAGATATTCGGCATCGCTTTTTCTGCCGCTACATTGATGTGTGGGTATAACGTCGAACTTGTTAGCCTGCTTAACTAATCAAAACCAAGTTATAAGATATGGGTTTGGGTGTCACGCGTGGGATGTTCCTTTTACCCTCTTTAATAATCATCTCATGAAAGTAAGTGTCTACCTTACGATGACGAAAAACATTTGTGGTAAATAGATTCTCTTATATACTATACTAACGGTGTCCTCAAATTAGTGGTCGGTTGTTCAAGCAGTGTTCTCTGGCCTCTCTATTACGTGTGTCAAGATTTCGATTCTCTTGTTCTATTTGCGATTATCGCCAGGAAATTATTTCAGGATCACGGTATACGGAGTGGCAGCAAGCACAGTTATATACTCCTTTATAGGATCCTTTAATTTTCTGTTTGCCTGCAACCCTATTGCAAAGACTTGGGATCGTACTATTACCTACGGATCGTGTATTGAGGTCAGGAAAATATGGCTCTTTGTCGCGGTCATGAACGTAGTCACCGATATTTTCATATTATTCTTGCCCGTCTTTATGCTGTGGCATGTGCGGATGCCAAGACGACAAAAAATCGGAGTGATTGCCATCTTAATGGTTGGAATATTGTAATATTTCGCCCGATACTTGCCATAAATAGAGGCGAATGCTAATATCGCACAGTGTCTGCATCGCTAGCATTATCAGGTTGCATATTCTTGTTGTGTTTAATAGTGGTAGTGGCCATGCAGACCCAACATGGAATGGAGTTGGGCCTGCAATATGGGGGTAAATCGTCTCTTTCATTATCAGCCCCTTAGGTCTCCTAACATCAACACTGACACATTTATAGGACGATCGAGATCTACGTTGGGATAATATGTGGCTCATTGCCGCAGGCGAAACCATTCCTCCGGCACCATTTCCCAAAGTTGCTCGGTTCCTCAAAATATACCACCTCAATGTACGGCGCTCTGGCCAATACCAATACTTGCGGAAGTCGAACTGATGTGCCTAGCGGGTCCGCAGTAGGTACTCAAAAGGATGTGCCACTTCGCGTTTTAGTCATGGCTGGCAAGTCAGCGTCAGTGGGGGATGCGGATAGTCAAATGGGCAGGGGCATCTTGGGTAACGTAGGAATTTTGGTACGTTCAGAGATATATAACAAGGAGGAATTTAGTCACGATCGCCGAGATTCTCCCTAGTTCTCATGAAAGTTTTTCTGAGAGGAGTCTGGAAATGTAGTGTGCATAGCTAGCACCTTGATAATATATACTTATTCAGCCACCTCGATGCCCAAGTCAACAGGAGATACTTTCCAACCATATGCCTAGCCAAACCCATATCTACCCTTGTTATTGGGCCTGCCGTGGGCTTTAGTTGGTTTCAGAAAAATCAGAAATCGCCACAATCCTTTCAGAAACGGAGTACTTCGATATAGACCGCAAAAGTCAACAACACTGAAGGCTAATATTCCGGTCCTAAGAGGTTAAACTTTAGTACGGTGTGAGGGAAAAAGTCTCCATATCAACTTCATATTTATGCCCTTGCAATAAAGGCCTATACATGCCAATGCCTGTGTGTGAGCGAACGAGATGGTTAGCGTCGCGGAGTTTTAGCTTTAATTATGTTTACCTATGCTAGGATGTTAGAAGAAAGCCTTTTGGTCCGAAGCCTTAATTGCTTTTTATCGAACATCGATGTCGCATCTGCCTTCGAGCCTTCTTGCTTGTGAGGAGTCATAATACTAGCTTCAGTAATCAAGATTTTTGACCGTTTAAAATAGTCTGAGTTGGGAGCCGGGCAGTGTACAACTAGTTAAATATTGCTAACGTTTTTTAGAACAAAATCCCACTATTCTATTCCTTTCATACATTATATTAGTATCGTGACCCTTGTCGAGGCATGGCCAACCTTCAGGGTCCTGAGACTTGGAGAGCTTGCTTGTACAAGAGAACAGAGGTGCAGTCACATGATGAGCCCTAAGAGGCCCAACGATTCAGAAAGGCCCAGCAACCACGAAGGCTCTATGTAAGTATGTAACTAGTCCTTTAAATAGAAGCTTCGTGCCCAACTCAAATAGTATTCTTGTACTTGTTATTGGGATTATACATTCTGTACATGATACACCTACTTCAGTCCAGACTACCAACCTGCTGTATATCTTCTATTCTGAAGGCCCACCTTTAGCACCGTAACACCTATATTAAATATCAGCCTCCAATTTCCGACCCGTAAAGGCAGACAGCATTCAGAAGCCATGAGGATATCTTGATGATTGTGAACATGTTGAAGTCCGATCCAAACATTACTTGAACTCAACTGCGTGAATACGTTTTCGCGAATTGTCCCGCGGTTCCTATCGCTGAGCAGCAAACCGCCACAGACGTTACAATTAGAGTTATGCTCATGATAAACTGCTCTGCAGAAGCTCCCTCCGCCAATATCCTAGAACATGGCTGAATCCAATAATTTGATTATCTGATGCTCCGTTTAGCACGTTTGTCGAGGAAGCGTTTCCAACTCTGAATCATCCAAGTCTCAATGATGAGGAGCTTTCAGAAAAGCTAGATATCAGAAACAACCTAAGAGCAATCAAATTGAAAAAGCATGCTCGAACCAAGTTTTGGCTGACAGACGACCTGAGATCTCATCTCAAATTTGATGTGAAGACGGGCACAGTGGACATTTTCCATCATACAGCATTTCTAAATGAGCATTTGAGACTCACTAAGGATGAGTCTAAGATGCTGACTGTTGCTGAATCCTTGAGACTGTGAGTGAGTTTGATGGCCTGAAGTCTTCATTTGATGACACTTTCGAACAGAGGCTCTCTTCCTCGCCAGTTTGCCCTTGAAGTCCTCGACAGTATCCAGGAAATTCTTTTCCCTCTTTTGGATTCAAGGTCTCGATCTCACCTCTCTCGGTTAGTTTCAACCTCGTCCTTCGGCCCTGATACACTACGTTTCGAATCTGCATCCGTCCGGCTACCTTCTGAAAAGGATATTCAGTACCACTACTTTGGCAGCCGATTTGTGGAGCTTTTTGAGGAGCTAGAGAGCCCAACTGCGTGAGGGGTGGAAAAGTGGTTCGAGAGAAAATCCGGTGCAAGATACGTCATGATGGCAACTTTGATCAGTGTCCTTTTTGCAGTATTGCTTGGTATGGCTAGTTTAAGTGTTAGCAGCTACCAAGCATAGATTGCGTATCAGCAGTGGCAGCATCCTATTGAACAATGAGTTCTAGTGGGCCGATATAATGTACGAGGTAGAGCTATTACGTGCAAGCCATCCGAGCCCAGGGTTGGAAAGTTCTGTTAGCTATGGTCAGAAATACTTGCCCAAGCAGCTTAAAGCTTTGTATGGTAATTGAAACGTGGGTGCTCGTATATGCAAATACAAGCAACCGAGGACAGCAGACACGGTGACAACGCCATGTTGGCATGTGACCAACATTAATCTTCGTACAACTAGTGTCAGGTGGCAGAATTCCATGAGTAAAATTATAAAATGGTACTATTCAAAACAAACTGAAGAAAGAAGAAAGTTGGAATATATCCATTTGCACCTAGGGAAGCATTGGGGTATTGGGTATTAAGGTTGGAACTACCAGCAAGATGGTCATGCAGCGTATATGAGAGATGGAATACATTCAACAGAACCTGTTCATGAGTCATTATTTATGTACTATCTTAACGAATATGAGACCATCATAAAGGCTAAATCCCGTCTCGAGAATGCAACATGAAAAGCAACGCTCGCTTCGCTCATCGTTCCGGATATCTTATCCTACATATTTCGTGATTGTGTATAGACCCTTCCTCCATTCTAGTCTTGTCTGGCTATTTACCCTTCTTTTTGTCAGTCACTATAACGCCTTTTGGTATGACTGATATCAAACAGGCACCACCTCCTTCAAATCTGGATCATTATGCTCCGCAACGACGGGAATAGTTGATTCGGTGGCATCAATCTCAAGGGCCGGTGCTTGGTACGGTACACTTGGATTGATGTCTTGCGTTGGATTCTCGACGGCATGAGGAGCTATAATGCGGTATGGCCGAGGTTCAACCTCATGCTTCGGTTGTGGGAATTGCTGAGCCCGAGCCTCTACCCCTTGTCTTTGTACAAGAGGAGGCTCCTTAACTTGTTGCTTCACAACTTCAGGGGCTGGCAGCGTGACGCGCTCAACCGTCTCTGGCACGGCAATGGAACCTACTGGCTTAACGGGCTCGGGGGATTCAATCGAAATTTGAGGGTGTGGCACGTCTCTCATGGCAGGCTCCATCTCCCTCGCAACTTCGTTTGCAATTGATGATTGTCTGGTTACCGGTTGATTAATCATCACCACTCCTCTTGGCTTCAACGCAAGAAGGATAACGAGGACGCTTAGGACAACGATCGCAACGTTCTTAGTATCCTTCATAGCGACTTTGAATGCCGCAAGCAAAAGCTCCGGCAACGAGTCGCCATGCCTCGGTGCTTGAGCTTGAGGATCGTTGTGCTGTTGTTCTGGCAACGGTGCATGTTTATCATGTCCATAAATTTCACGTAACCTCTCCTCTTCCATTATTTTCCTTCTCATTTGTTCTTCCTCCTGCGATATCTGCTCCTCCTCAAGATCCTTCTTCTTGCGGGCTTGCTCCAACTCCTCCTCTTCGTCAACAAACTCGTCCTCATCTGCTAGCTCGGCGACAGGAGCGGGCGGAGAACTAGAAGCCAGATTCTCTAGTTCCACAGCCAAATCTCCTTCAACATAAGGCTCAAGCTCCACATCCACCCTCTCCATTTCCCTCCAGCAGGCTGCCCAAGCACCAGCCCGCATCAACCCGTTTGAGGCATAAATCTTGACTCTGAATCTCCTCTCCATGCTGCCACTCATCTGTTGTTCATACTTGACATCTCTCCCACAAATATCACACCATTTTCTCTCATTTCCCTGGAAGTACTGCTCACGCCCTTCTTCATCCGACGTTGGTGTCTCTGGCCCCATGTAGTGACCACATTTCAATATTCTTGCTCGCGGCCGTACTGGTAGCTCCAATGCCTCCAGGAGTCTCTCCTCTAAAACTTCGTAGTCGTCCTGAGGATGTGGTAGCAAAATGCCACGCTCCAAGACTGCCTCGCCAAGTTGCCCTTGCAACAATCTCCAATTATCCCTGACTTTCTGCAGTGTTGGAGGTAGATCGGCAGATGTCATCATATGTGAATAGTTCCAGGCCAGTGGTAGAACTGTGACGTGCAACAGCACAAGCGGATTCTCCTTCTTCGTCTTGAACCTTGTAGGCGTTTTCTTCGACTGCGAGAATGGGGAGCTAGGTGTACCGATTCGGGATACGGTAGGCATATATCTTTTCGTAGATCGTGGAGAAGAGAAAATGGAGGGCGTGGGTGATGACATCTGTATCGCTCGTACCGAGCTTGGAGTGCGGAAAGGTGGTCGAGCAGTTACGCGACTTGGAGTAATAGGATTTGGTTCATGTGTATAAGAGGTCGTGCTCGGGATACGGGATACAGGCTGAGAAGCAGCTTCTTCCCCTACGGTAGGAGACGTAAGTGCTTTTCCGTGCGCATCATCTGAGCTTGTCATATCATTGCAGGAGTTGAGGCTGCTGCGTTTGCTGTGGCCGGAGCTGCTAAAGACATCATCATCAATGTCTCCGTCGTGATTAGAGCTGCTGGATCCTTCTCCTCCTTGTTCATGATGCTCATCCTCGGTTTCAGTCTCATATGTACCTTCTGTGCCATCATACGTGAGTTCCGTCCCTTCCCCATATATATGCTCAGTGCCATCTTCATATGTAAGTTGTGAGTTTTCCTGCTCATAGCCCTCATCCGTTTGCACGCTCAACACAGAGCCATCGCCGCGATAATTGTCATTCTCAATACTAGCTACCACTGCACGGGCAGCAGCTTGTATTTGTGCTTCTATTCTATCGAGTTGACGCTCGCGGGCTTTTTCCGACCGGTCGTCTTCGTCATCTTGTGTCTCCTCGTCCTCGACCTTTTGTTCTACGTCGACCTTTCCCTCCTCTGTTACACCATCTGAAATATCATGGTGAATGATTGTTTGATTGCTTGGGATACGCTCAGCAGGCTGCTCGATCTCGGGGGACATATCGCTTTCGCTTGAGTCTGTCAAACATGAAGGATCGACGTGAATCTTGAAATCAGCAGGCGGTGTTTTGGGCATTTTGTTTGTGGAGGTCGGAGTAGCGGTTCATGCAGCAACCCGATGCCGTTTGAGTTTGTGTTGTTATGTTGTTACGATATAGGTGAAAACAACAGGTTTTCATCCGGTGAGGAGTGGTATTACTGTAGCCGTATGCTCATTCGCGGATGGTTGTTGTCGGTGTGATTTGTTTTCTCTGTGGCCAATTATTGTTGATCCGCCGGTTGGTACAGCAACGCCACAGATCAATTCGTTGTCAATTGTGGGGTTCACGTTGATTGACCCAGCCTTTGGTGAAGGTGCAATTGAGAGAGTGGGAAATGTGCGATCCCTGTTAAAATAACAAAGGCAATATATTCCAAATTGTTAAGTGAGTAATGCAATTCATATATCAAGAATTGGGTTGATACTGACCCAGTCGTCATACAATTACATCGGTTTCAGGGGCTGAACATCGCCACCCAAACCTTCACCTGATTTGCTCTACAGATTCCCTGTATCGCTAATTCCATCACTATTGCTTCCAGTTTGATTCTATTCCAAATCGCCTTGTGGCTGTTCCATCTGATGCCCCTTCTGAATGCCCTTGTCAAGCGCAGCACCTACGAGAGGGGTGGTTGAAGTGTCCTCTGGGGCGGGAACTATCCCTCAAATAACCACCACAGGAGGGAATTAAATTGAGTTCGGTAATGCTGGCGGGAAATGCTTGAACAGGGATTGGGCAGCATATTGAATCAATTTATAGCTATAAATCAGGTTTCAGATGATTTGGTAGATCCCTTTCGCAACTTTTGTTCACTACCGCTACGATACATAGAATGCAGATGGCTTTCTAGATCCCTTACCTGATGTTCACAACCATCAGAGAAACAAACAGATCAGGTCGTAAACTCGATATACCATACATTGTGAGATGAAATCCTGCTTTCCGGCGGCAGCTCGTTCCACCCAGTTACATTGAATATATTACTTGCTTCACAGTGCTCATCACACACGACCCTCCCCATCTCGATCTAAAGGTATGTCCTCCAGACACCTCTCCTCTTTATTTGACAAGCTTATTTGCGACCGCTCTTGTTCTGCACACTTCAATAGCGAGCAACCGGCTTGATAAGCAAGAAGCACACAAGAATTCGCAAAGGTCATTGAGACGGCCGGCGGCACAAAAAGTCTGTGCGGAGGAAACGAACACGGGATCATCGAGAGAGCAGATTATTATGAGCATCATCGTTGGATACTTCTGTATCTAGTTAAACAGAGCCACATCTGCCAACTCCGTATTATATCACGCTAATTCTAAACCCCCATACCTTTCGTCAAGTGTAAAACCGCGCACGCCCAATCTGCTCTCTGCACCACACCAAGCTCTCACTTTAGGGCATTCAACTTGATCATATCGAGTACTCACCCCTTCTTCCATTTCAATTTCCAGAACCCAAGTCGTTCTTTCCACCCGGCCTCACAACTCCCGCCAAAGGTGTCTCCGCTGATAGACTCTATGAGCCTCTCGCGCTGCTCAGAGAATGCAGCCGCGAAAGTAGAAGCCATTCCAAACCATAGAAAGCTGATCCAAATTGGCGAGTAAGTGATGGCAGCGCGGGAGCTGTCTGGCGTTCCATTGCTTTCCTTGATCGCGAAAGCGGTACCTGTGCAAGCGCCAACGAAGCCGGAGACACCAGCAATCTGTAGTTTATTCAATATTAGCTTCGAGAGGTTCATTGGGAGGAAGTGAAGGAAGAGAAAACATACAAAGAGAAGGAACGGCCATGGCTGGTGATTTGGCTGATGTTTTCGATATATTCCCTGGTGCTTGAAGATCCCCAAGTACAGCATCGTAATGCCACAGATTCCAGCCTGTACGCTCAGGGTGATCAAGAGGATAAATCCTGGAATCGCGAAATCCCCTCCGCCACCACCTTCTCTCAAGCTCTGTCCATTTATTCTCCCGTTCTTGGTATTCACACATTCAATCTTTGAAGCAGGACCTCCCCTGCAAACATGTAAGATATGAAGAGAAGCCCAAAATCCCTCCGCAGCCGCCGTGCCATTAGCTCCGATAGCGGAATAGTTGTACTATAGCAGAGTCAGCATATAACATAGAGGAAAACCGCCGAGAGAACAAACCCTGAGGATGTGACCTTGTTCTAGCAAGCCGTGGGTGCCGGACAGCAAAGCCATCAATCCCAATAAAAAGCCAAAAAGGCTGCAGAGGATTGAACCTAAGACAGGCTTATCGATCTGCATCTTTGTTCTTCGCTCGCCGCCTGCAAATTATTTCTCCTCGTTGCTATACCTGGATGATGACTTGTGCGAGTATTGCCGCTTCTGATATAGAGCTTTCAGAGCGCGAAGTTCTTGGTTGTGGTTGTCAGCCTGATATTTGGATTCTTCCTCGCAACCTTGATGCATTGACGAATTATTTGAAGGAGATGGATCGTGTGGATGACTGTTTTGTAAGTCTATGAGTCCTCAATCATAAACCTGAATGACCCGAATGGGATGAAGCCCTCTGTCGTTTCCAGACTTCCTCCTTAGCCGCTGAATTTGTCGCTGTGAAAGCTCTTGCTTTGTATTGAATTGAGATTTATCGTAACCCTCTGCTGGTGGCTTCTTGAGGTTCTTGTTGAGTTTCCCTTGCTTTAGGTTGAAAATACTTGAGCACAATGCCCTGTATCAAATTCGGTAAGCGAAATTTTATCGCGACTTAAGTAATGGTCAGTCACGCTTTAGTGATCCCTCGTTGGAGAAGGTAGGTGAATAGAGACTCCAACCTTGCCTTCCGCTTCGTTAACAAATGCTTCTGTAGAGTTTGAAATCACTGACTTGACAAGAAGTCCTGATATTTCTTGAGCTTCTTTGTTCTTCCGCGTCTATCATCTCTGGGCATGGCTTGGAAGAAATATTTGGAGAAGCAAAAGAGAAAGAGAGAAGTTCTTTTGGATGAAAGGCTGAGGACGGCATGATTCAAAACTGGTGCCATTCAATGTTTGTTCATGATTTGGATTCATGTGGTTGATTATTCATCACCCATCTGGCTTATTGCAGTTGCAATGAAGACTAGTAAACCATGGTTGGAACAGTCACAGGATGGAAAGGATTTACAATATCCATAGTAAGCACATTTTGAGCTCTGGTGAGCATTATGATTCATGCAACTAGGTAAGAAAGCTGAATGTAAGAGTGGAATTCCCGTGCAGTGCAAATACATTGGTAGTAGGGTCCGTATTCCTTGATGCAAACTCGACGCCAA
Organism: Chalara sp. BL73; assembly: GCA_918026815.1. Taxonomy (NCBI): domain Eukaryota; kingdom Fungi; phylum Ascomycota; class Leotiomycetes; order Helotiales; genus Chalara; species Chalara sp. BL73. The sequence continues at coordinate 119,262 of CAKJVC010000085.1, read as the reverse complement.
AGAGCCATTAATCCATTTTCTTCCCCTCCCCCTCCCCACTACCCAGTCATTCTCCCCTCTAAGCCTTGGTTCCGCTACCCTCACCTCCACCGTCCTTCTTTATGCCACTTTCAGCATGAGCACTGCTTCTACCCTCGCCGTGATGCTTGATCTCCGTGATGATGCAGTTCTCGCATTGCTTGTGCGCACAAAGGCTGCAAGTGGTTCGTCCTTGGTCATTGATGGTTTTGCAGGGCTGATTCTTGTGGAACCAGAAGGTGACGGTGGCGCAACAAGCCCAGCCGATAACTTGGGTCATTATGGCTCTGGAGCTGCGATGCGTTAGCTTCGTGGCGATTAAATAGATATGGGGTTTTGTTCACACTGAAGATTCGGTTATTAGCACTAGTAATGTATTGTGTGGTGGAATTTGAGTGGATTTTATTGGAATTGTGTGATATGAGGGATTTCCAGGCTGTTATGAGGCATTTATAAGATGTCGTCTGAAAAGGGCGAGTACATGTCCACTAGTTCTTTCCTCGAATAGTATCTACAAAACAGAGTCTCCCCTAGTTTCCATGTGTCAAGATATCTACCACACTCGATTCTGGACTCTTTGAGAGGCAATTTGTTATATTGGAGGTGTAATGAATAATGCATTTGTAAATCCGTTTGTGATTGCAATATTGCATCTCCAAGGTGCATAAATATTCCAGCACATTTCAATGAAAACCTTAAGGGAACAAGTTAGCCAATTTAGGTTGGCTGGTCGCACTACAACAATGCGTATATACTCTAGCATAGCTCTCGTCTCAACGCAAAGAGTGATACTCCCAAAGTTGGTGCTATGCTGCCTCAATGACGAAAACAATTTCAAAGGTCCACCTACAGCCATAAAATAACTCCATATTATATCAAAATCATGAACAACTTCTTGCACAGTTGTCTTTCAGACTGATCATTTGCAGTTGTGTTGTGGCTCAGGGGTAGGCCCAGGCCCTAACCATATCATTGGCCAATTAGCGATATTTTATGCGGCCGCGTCCCCGCTTCGGATCCGCGTTGTTGCATGTCTGCAAAGTCCTCATTTTACGACCTGCGACAAACTTTGGTTTTTGCTGGTCTGATTGGATGGTATTAAGGAGCAATGAATCTGTCGCGTGTCGTCAACTTGAGATTCGCGAAGTGCAACAAAATGTTTTGATGGATATGATTGGACAAGCAGCTCCAAAGCTGCTTGTGTTACATGTATACCACATCTTTACTTTCTGACATGGTCCAGAGCTTCTCTGAAAGGCTAAAATCCCAATGGACTACCAAAAGAAATAAATGCGACGGATACTTCGTTATATGTTGCAAAACCCATAGCTAAGAGTTGAGCGAGCCAATCATCGAAGATGCATCTTAATCTTTCTCCCTATGTAGCAGTTATCAAGTTGGATCTCCAACATAGCCTTTTTCTAACGTGAAACGAAGTCGCCATTCAGTTTAAACTAATCCACCATAATTTCCATATCACAAAAAATACCCAGCTCCTAATTACCTGTGAGAGCTGCACACTTCACTTCCTCTGTTCAGGTCAGTGTTATCTGCCAGCCAGGACCCGAGCCGTCACTCAAACACCTGTTTGAAGCGCTCTTTTCCAAGTATTAAACTCTTATGATCTATCCAAATCCTCGAATCATGCACTGTTACTCACTAACCACCATCATAGTGGCCTGAAATCAATGAACAAACGTGTCATGTATCCGCCTCCTCGAGAACAAAACGACTGAGAATTCCCTCCAGACACTCTTAACGTTGGTCTAAAAGCGTCTTAGTGGCCAAGATTCGTAGATCGGAAGCATCCGAGTAAAGCAGCGTTTATGTTGCTAGAGTGTGAAGGGGACGCTTTCTCGAAGGTGAATGAGGCAATGAGCATGGATGGATATTCTATGCAGCACTGTCATTTCTGTGGGACTTTACATCTAAGAACAAACGCTCAATGAAACATAGCTAAAGGAGACATAGAATCCTCTGGACTACGCAGCAGACATAATATCTGAGTATCTGATGGGCACCAAGAGGGCAAGTGAAAATAAAAATTGAAATTTCAAGGAAAAACAAATGCCATGAAACATCTGGCTCTAGAGAACAAACATGTAACTCCTAAGCGCCTCCGCCAACTTTTGTTTCTTCCCCAATCCTTAACTCTAAAACTGCAGCAAGAAAAACACCAAGCAAACCCCATTTGTTGGAGAAAAGAAAAGGGAAAAGCGTAGCTCCTCAACGCCTACCAACTTTTGCCTTCTTTGACCCCAGTACTTTTGAAAAACTCCCCAGAAATCAAAAACGCCACCAAAGTATAAGAAAGACAACACCCCCCAAACAATCCCGCCTGACAGAAACGCCACAATCGAATTCCTATGCCTCAAAATCGTCAAAGTCCCTTATGATCGTCTGCTTCGCACAGTAAGGCTAACCTGCCTCGTGCTTTGAAATGCCCTGCAAGTGAACGGACGTTGTTTATCTATCGGTGATATGTTTTGGCCCACAAGCTTATGTCTCCGCCTCCCTCGCCATAAAAATTATCTCGACATTGCGCGCATAAGGTTGAAGGCTCCTTCACCGCGGACCCGCGGTATTTATTGGATTTCGTGATTTTGGCATCTGCCTCCCTCGCCTCGACATCACGCTTCCCGCCCTTAATGTTGTTTGCCATCATCAAAGCCCTTAGCCTCGAAATCCTCCGCCTCTCCGATGCGACCATATCCTCCTTCCTCACTGCTTCGAGCTCAGCCGGTGTTGGTGTCGTAGCGCGAGATGGCTGTGGCGCATTTGTCGGTTCACGGCGCTCGAGTTCTTCAACCTTTAGATCTCTGCTCTCGGCATCAAACTCTGCATCAGCACCTCGCTTCCCCTTTTTGCCTTTCCCAGCTGTTGGGGGTACATTAGTATATATAGGTTGTATCGCACCTTTCATTACTGGAGTTGGATTGTAGTTATCAAACCACAGATCTGAACCTGGTATCGCTCGTAACGGATATCCTGATACCGGAGTGTTATGCCTCTTTGGATCCCTTCTCTCGATATCAAACTCTGCATCGACGTTACGTCTTGGCTTCGATGCATAGGAAGGAGCATAGTCGTACGGGCTGACTCTGCGATCGGGTTTGTCTCCCAACTCTGTATCACGAGTTTCGAGGGAAGATGCGTCGTTAGGGACGGAAGATAGAGGAGCGCTAAGAGCGAGAGAGGAAAACGTGAGAATACACGCCATGGTATACGGTGTGAAACGCATCTTGATTTATGGGTTGGAGGAGAGACCCCTTAGAATTGCCTGTTTCGTGTTAAGGTTATGCTCGAAGTGAAGTTGGAATTGGCTCGGGAAAGGTAGAGTAAGGAGATCGTCTTTTGCTGGGTTATGGATATTGTGCGGATTGAAAAATAATGACCAACAGCATTCCGGGAAGACGCTTTATATCTTCATCTCTGACTACTTGGTATTCACCAAAACCCTTCTGTCTCTGGGGATAAACACACAGGAGTAGTCATCATCCTCCTCGACATCCAGAATAGCTCTGTAGGTCGAGGCGAAGTATGAAGATTTCCAGATCCTCCATGGGTAAATAGGGAAATGACCGGCTCATTGCTATTCAAGAAAGAAGGAGCGCATATTTTGTCTCCTAAGCCGACTACCTGAGTCGGAGAAAAAGGATTGGACAGATAGCTCATGTATACAGACATAGTTGAGAACGAGTAGAAACTACGAAGACAACACATCTCGCCAAGGGAAACAAAAACCCAGGATTCTCCGAAGCCACTTTGATGCTCCTTCAACGTTTCATTTGGTCACACCCCAATCGCAACAGCTACCAAAGGCATAAAGCAGTCGTTTGTTCGGCATCCAGACTTCGCCTCGCCTGATTAGGGGGCTGCCAAGCTCGCAAACTAAGCCGCAAATGGAGCAGGCACAGATCCTGCTTTCATCATGACCAATTGCAGCACGGAAATTATAATGCACAACATAAATATATAAGCTTAATCAAGATGTGGTGAGTGAGCTGTATAGTACAAGGAAGTGTCGGTGCCTGTGGACGGGTGGCACCGCGGGAGGTTGCATCTGGTTGGTTGCGACTTGTACCAGAAGGAGCACAGCACAGCACCCGCTATTAACACCAAAATTTTACCTCGATTACTGTATTTGAGTTGAGCCTACGACTTTTATTTAGCCAAAGACAATGCTAAAACCTTTCTCCTCGCAGATTTTTCTCCAACTCACTTCCACCTCTCCCTCAGCCTCATCCACCCGTCTCCAGACTTCTTGTACAATCTCCCACGCCCTGGCAATGTTGTTCATTCCCTGTCTCTTCTCGGTTCCGAGGAAAGCATCGGTTGCTAACTGCCTGTCTTCCACTTTTACCGCCTCACAGGATGCCACAAACAGTGGCCAGAGGAGCGCGGACATCGGCCCATCATGACACTTTTCTGCCAGTATCACTACATTTGAACACGCTTCCAAAGAAAGATGAGCATGTCTCTGCACAGGAGCGTAAGAACGCGGAAATTCATGAATAGTGCGATACAAATACACAAAGGCTGAATGCCGATAGGCTTCGGCATTGTTGAGAATGCTTTGCATACGAGTATCTTCCGCGGGATCCGATGCATTATCGTCCTCATTGTCGACTGGAAGTTGAGGCTTCCAGCTCGTCAAAGCAAGTTCTATGGCTTGAGATGTGCTTTCTAGCTCCATCCTGAGCACTGTAGCTTTGCTAGCTTCTCCGGCTAACATGGCTGACTCCAGGGCATTCTTAAAGGACAAAAGATGTGACAGCCTATGTATTATTGGCCACAGATCAGTCGCCAAGCCAAGAAGGGTATCAACTGAGCTAAGGGGCGAATCCAACGTGAACTCATGTGATAAATGAGAGGGGAATGGCGTCGCTGTAGGCTGTGACGTTGTATTTGGTGCCGTCCCTAAAGAAAGGGCAGTAATCACATCATAAAATCGAAATGCCTGATGGGTTAGATTTGTACCTGTAGTAGGCATTGAAACTTACTCGTTCAAGAAAGACACCGGCTGGTGAAGTGACTTTAGGACCTGATTTCATTATAGTCATGGCTCCTTTCAGATGTCCGTTGACGATACTGGAATTGCCACGTTGAACAAGCTACATATGTTAGATTAAGATGCAACAGTTGAGAGGATACTCACCACTTCATAGTACACAAGTAGCATGATTGCTCCAAGAATCTCCTCCCTGCTACTCTGCTCCTTTTCAATGAGCCTTGCTAGACCTTGCAATGCTCTATTATGGAAGTCCAAGGATTTCTCAGCATTCTGAACCCCTCTATACTCCAAATGCGCACATGAGAGTGCGAAGATGGCATCTGTTACCGGGCTGTGAGCGTGTGATAATGGCAACACCAATTGTCGAAAAGGATTGCCGGTATCCTCCTTGAACACGATCAGGTGTGATAGTACGTTACAAAAGTGATCGACTAGCGCTCGACGGTTCCTCTTCTCAGAAAATTCCATATATAAAGGTGCGTCAAATTCATCTAAGGGTGATGGAACTGGAGATGGTGCAATCATTGCCAGGTCGGGATAGTGACTCCTTGACCGCACGATTGTGCCGGTAGATAGTGCTTCTGCTTGTAAGAATTCGTCGATCGCCCCAACACCGCTATTCCAACCGTTTTCTGCGAACTCTTCGATTGGCGAACTCAGATCCCATCCTAAAACGTCGTTCCCTATATATTCTAGGTCGTTGTCTTCTTCCTCGAGCCACCGTGATTGACAGAGAGGCGAGGTACTCCGATTCGAAAGCGCGGAGCCAGCAAAGGATGTTCGCCTCCGTTTGCGTGGCTTCACGGCCTCATATTCGCATTCTAAATTGCGTTCGATGCACCGGTCGCACCTTGGTCTGACTTCGTTGCATTTTTTCTTCTGCGGAGATGATCAAAGTGTGTTTTATGGCTTTTGACCGAGGGTTCATACCTTTTCTTTACTGAAGCATCGTTAGCCATGAGCATCGCTTTCACTTTCCAAGGTTCACTTACCAGTGTATACAGCCTTTGAAGGTAGATCCGTTAGTATCATGTTCAATTGGTCTGCGCAATGGCTGGATGTCTCGTACCTGCTCTAGATCTTCTCTTGGGTGCTTTTGGAGGCGCTCGTTTGGCGTAGACTAACATGCTGAAGGCGGTTTGAGTGAACGTATTATACACATTGTGATCAACGATCAAGGGGGAGCGAATCATGTACGAATTATGTAGGCAGGGGAGACATTATATCAGATGTTAACGGCCCAGTGGCGCATCGTTTGGTTGGAGGGGGGGAGAGGCGAAAGAGTGTGGAGGGTGGTCGGCATGATCAACTTTCTGCCACAATCTAAGATGCGGGGTATGATCCTGGTCCCACGGGGTGGAAGCGAAAGATGTTACTGTTACCGTTACCCTACTCGACTGCTCTACACGACCGGACTATACCTTAAACCTTACCCTTATAACACAGCCTACGTTAGTAAGTAAGCACTGAAAAAAAGTCTGGAGGTCGCGCATTTTACTTACCAGGGACAGGGACGGACGGGTGAACATGATACCCCTAACCTTCGTACACCACAGTACAGTATACGAACGCGTTGGGTTTCCTCATCGGTGGGAGTATTGATTCTCCGCCCCTGGTGCCTGTTTAAGATCACATTAAATAATTCGTTCTCCCTTATTGCGATCCAAATATCCAGCATCTACCCCGTTCTGGGCGGCGGCGCTGCTGTTCTCTTCTGACGATACTCCGGAGGGGCTAAAAATGTCTTCCTTTTCCCTTGGAGGAGAAGAGCGCGCCTTGATTTGGGAAGTCAACCAAAACTAGTAAAAAAGAAGGCGCCCAGTGGGTTGGCTTATATATGATTGGTACCAGAAGGACATTTCCTGCTCATGTGTTCAAGGACAGCGCAGTACCTGTCCCATTTTCAGAAGGGGATTGCGCTCTGTCAAACGGGCCGAGAGACTGGCCGAAAGAGTGGTCAACGATCCCCCTGCACCAACAACTGGTTTTCCCTTTGCCCTTGCAGCCACTGACACATCACCGAGGAAAGACTCGAAGCGCCTGCTTGCCAGCGAACATAAGCAATGCAGTCCAATGCAATCCAGCCCAGCCCAGCCAGTCCATCACTGCATCACCGGCCAAAATCCTCATTACGGTTTCCGGGCGAGAAAGCATTCTTCATATGTGGACCAATTCCCCAGGCAAAGCACGGGCCATCCGTTCCCAATGCCAAAGCGCAACGGCCGCGAAGGATTCGTGCTATGGTACTTACTTCATCGTCATCATGCTAAAAATCTTTGCCTGTCATCATAGATTGCTGCGAAATCGATCCGGCTTGCTTGTCCGCCTACATCAAGATGAGAAGCACCATTACAAACTGAATATTCACGACTATGCACCCTCGTCGCAAATAGCGGACCTGCTAGGTCTTACATATCCCCACTCAACGAGCATATACAGCCACTGCTCACAATTCGTTCGAGGATTGAGGTTGTCCTGAGAACCCGGATCATCGATATTCTTTTTAAAGAAAATGTGAACGGTGAGGCATGCGCAGGTCTGCTGTGCCGGAGGTGAGCGGCCGTGGAACAGCACAGGATGTGATGGTGCAGCTAGACTGAAGGATAAGATACATGGTGGAGGAGAACCGGGGACGGATGAGATACTACGCATAATATGGGACATCTTGATCGTGCCTGCTGGGTTCCTTGTAAAGAAGTAGTGGCATCGTTCAGCTTTTCACGCTTCGCTTGAGACAACAGTTCCCTTAACCTTTGCCAGTTCCGCATTTTCGGTGGTAGAGCATCCGGAATGAGTTCCACGACACCGGTAAAGAAATAGAGAAAGAGTAGAATTGATTCGCGACACGTCCACAAACGCCAAGGCAAGACTGCGATCCCAACCGTCTATATTGTGTGACCGCAGGGGAAAAAAGTACCTATTATACAAGCGCCTCTCTTTCTACGGCTTGACCTTTCTATGAGCAGAAGACTAGTCGAGCCTATACATGCAAAAAACCCCTCCCAACAACAAAGTCTAGAAATCCGCAGCTCCTAAGACATCCTTAGAGGCCTAGAGCCTCAATTCCAGTATATCACATCTATCCTCTATCATGCAATCTATTTGGCAATCTCAACGCCACCTAGATTGAAAAATCCGAGTTAGTATCTGGCTCATATTAAATGCTTAAAGTCTGGACATTTCAGACGCTACACATTCCCAAGGTATGCATATGCTATTCAGGTAATATTGCGAGAATAGAACAGCCTTGAGAACATTCGAACCAGGGAGGGTTGCTTCGGGGAGATCTAGACATACCTGTCGCGCCTAAGGCCTTCTTAACATCACCGTAAATAGCGAATTGACCAGCGGTGCTGTACAAGACAGTTAGTGACATCATTAACACGACTTTCAACTGGTTCACTTACAGAGTTCCAACCATGAACAGACGGGCACCGATACCAGTGTATGATCCTCTGAGTCCGAGCTCCTTGGCGATCTTGATCAATCGGCTGGTGGTTCCTTCTCCTGGAAGACCCTTGGTCTTGTTAATCTTGCTGAGCATGGTATCAGCTGGCTGTGAGACAATCGCTGCGGCGAAACCAGCAATGAGGCCAGATCCCAAGTTGATGGTGGTTTGGAGTCCATCAGAGGCGGTTTTCTTGTCGACCCTCTGGTAGATCGCTTCGGCAACCTTCTCGTAGACGACAAATTTGGCCATGGTATACGGAACCCTTAGCGCATTAACTTTTGTTCGCAGATTTCTAGAATGGTAAACTTACTGCTTGAACAAGATAGGACCGAAACCGGCATAGAAAGCACCGACGCCCTCATTCTTCAGCATCTTACTGAAACCACCGATCAAACCATTGGCATAGGTTGGCTCAGAGACAAGACGGATACGGGTTGCCTCGAGCGGGCAGAGCGCAATGTCGGCAAAGAATTCTGCGAGGGCTGAGGAGGCAAGGTAGACGGCGGTGCGGTTGTTGGATGCGGTCTCATATCCAAGGTAGTTGATTGACTGTTGCTTGAAAAGCTCATAACCTCCGAACTTGAAGGCGCCTTGGAGGAAATAACCAGCGGCGGTAGGACCGAAACCAGTCAAAAGAGCACCAGCACCTTCATTTGCAATGACTTGTCTGAACCCCCCGATCAACCCCTTGTTGTATGTAATAGGATCAAGCTGAATTCTTGTCTTGACGCTGGGCGAGAAAAAAAAAATTAGCATTCAGCGCTCCTACAAAGGGGACAGATTTTGTGACCGCAGAGTGGGATTGCGCAATACTTACACATCGACAGGAGTGAGACCACCGTGGGTGACTGAACAGCAGACAGCACCAGCTAAGGCGAATCTGGAGTAAAGAGCAAGACCGGTTGGCTTCTCAGGAGTGTTGGCAGCGACGTTCTGCACAATGGCATCGACCTTGGTCGAGCCAGTAGACGTTGCGGAAGAAGCCATTGTATGAGTTGTATAGGAGTAGGTAGAGAAAGAATTGAGGTGGGCCAGAAACAAGAGTGAGTGGAGATGAAAGGTTTCAATACCCTTTTGGTGAGAGGTTGAAGGATGATGTTATTATTAATGGATGGTGATGAAATAGATGGCTGGTGTTGAAGAAGTTCACGATAATTTTTGGGGGACGAAGCTTGGATTTTTTTTTGGCGCTAGGCCACTTCTCACCGGAATTACTCGGATTAAGCCCGAGCGGCTCTTCGGAAATATGGGACTGGGACCAAGCATCGCTGAACAACGGCGCACGTGCAGTATTGTAGAGCGTCCTGTAAGGAAGATTGATGCTGCAGAGATATGTATCAAGTGTTGTTCTTATATTGAAATATGTCGCCCCTTCGCTTCAACTTAGATCCCTTTTCCGCATGAGTCTGTCTGCCTTACCTGTCTTGTGTCTTTTATCACCACATTTACATAAAACCCAAACACCACCAAGCCTTCTCAAAGACCAATTGGCCAATCAGCTAAGCAGATATAAGCAAGCTGTGCCAAGCCGGGCGTGATACCTGACATACAGTACAAGGTAACAGGTCTGGGAATGGCTTCAACTTCTTTCTTCTTTTTCGTGTCGTATATATCACCAAGTGGTGAAGCCTGATATCTCAATTTGGATCAAGAAATTTTAGTCCCTATCTCAATAGTCTGTTCTACCGTTATATGCTTGCCTGGGTCTGGGGAATGCTATCAAAATATCTTTCATTTGGATACCTGAATTATGGCGCCTCCCGCTCTCTTTTATTAGCATCCAACATGCTTTTCAACAGCCATTTTTTGTTTACAATGCCACCATCTTGTTCCTGTAGCTCTATTTCATCCCATACTAGTCATTGCATCTTGCCTGAACCTCCATCTTGTGGGACATCATATACCAAGTGCTGTGCATCCAGCCTCGCGATCGATGTTCTACCAAGTCAGCCGCACTGCCATGCACATATTGCTATACCGCAAAGCTTTCCTAAACCAGCTCTTGAAACACCTGAAACTTGCGTTACGATGATGTTCTTTTGCACTGCCCACCATGAAAGGGAAGCCAGCAGGTCACGTGCAAAATCTGACCTATCTCCTTTGCGGACTCAAAATCCCCTGGCTACCCTTGCTATATCTTCTAAGATATAATTGGCGAAGCTTCTTAAGCATATCTTTTACAGCCATGCATATTCCAACGCATATCAATGGACCCCAAAAGCTGGTGCCTAGAGCAAGGCTGAGCGTCATGGTCTGCCCGGCCGTGGGGCACAGCTTCACGTCAAGAGCCACTTATTCCTACCACCACTTTGTTTATAGACTCATTTGTTCCCTCTCTTTCTCATATTTTGTTCATTCTCGATATCGGCTTCAAGTTAGGAAAACATCATAGTCATCCATTGTCGAAATGTCTGAAAACACTCCCTTTTTGGCTGACAGCGAGCATGATGGCGGAGAAAGCCATCCTATAAAGACACGCTCAGCAAACGCCCATTTCAAGCCTGCGCTCAAATTGATTACCATCCTAAACTCCTTATTCTCAATTCTGATATTCGCACTCCTTATCGTCACTTACGTTATTCTCCGTACTGGCCCATTCCGATACACCTATGACTCCAGAGACGCCGTCCGAGACCTGGCTATTGTTGTAGGTCCCTCCATCTTGGAAAAGTTTCTAATCTCTAGCTAACAGCAAATTAGCTCTTTGTTAACTTCATCCTCGCCACCCCAACTATATTCCTAACCTTCCCCATCTGGATCAATCTCGCAAACCAGTTCGCCATGTCCATCGTTGTCCTGGTCTTCTCAGGCAAGATATTTGGCAGAGGATGGCCGGATTCAAGCTTCTGTCGCCGTTGGAGCGGACCTCCAGACTATCGGGAGCTTCCGGGCACGTATGAGTGCAGGCATGCGAAGAATATTATCGAGATTTTGATGGCTGTTGCTGGAGGTGTGAGTTTCATCATTGGGTATATTCCTCCCCCAAATATTGAAAATTCAAGCTATGATGATGTTGCTAACATACAATGCAGACTTTTACTCTTAACAACCTTGTTGTTGAGATTTGTCGCTGTTTCTAGAACGAAATTTTGGAAAAACATCAACTTCAAATCACCAAACTGGAAACCAACAGGCTTCACAGTCCAGTTCACCCTAAGCGTTCTGCCGAATGATAGCAAGCGCAAAACAGGTGATACTACAGCTCCAAGTTCTGAGGAGGTTCGACTAGTCGATGCTTAAACACTAGGTGTTGTTATTTAGAGCTTGTAGTCAGGCTAGGCTAGAGTGATAGGAATTAGTTAGGAATATATTTTCCGCTTTATACATGATATTATTTTCCCCAAAACGCAAAATATAACAAGAAATAAAATTAAGATTTGTAAGTGCTCCTTAATTTGGATTTTAGTTGAGTGACTGCACTCTTCATGGTGATATGTTTGGTTCTTTCCTGGTGCGCGGAGGATTTACACATGAAGAACGACTTCAGAACACGGGGCGAATATTTTCGACCGATCAATCCAAATGCTCAATAAGAGAAAGGCGTTGTTACACATCGATAATCACTAATTCAATAGGTTGTCTTCAGAAACAAACCTCGAGCGTCTAACCACGTCACATGACGGCTTAGTCTGCTCACGATACTAACTTTCCCGTAGTGTGTTGCACACTTTAGTTTAGAAACTGATACTTTCATAATATTATGATAAAATCAAACAAAATTTGAGAAAGCCTGTTGGGTAGAAGTGCAGATACATCATGCAGGTGGTAACAGCCTGATCCACTAAAGGCTTCATTTTCGCCCAGAGGCTCGTCAGCCTCACAAAAAGCCAGGATCCATATCAAGGATTGTGCAGCTGGATGTGTTTTTGAACGATCTCACAAACTTGTCAAAGCACTAATTTCACCTTTTTTATTACTTTATTACAAGTTCGAACGTCTCAATTCAAAAGCCTCTCATCAATTTATAACCATTAACATATCATGGAAGTTGCATTCGGCACCGTAGGCGTTGCCTCCATCATCATCCAACTCACCAATTCTATTCAGCAACTCTGCGACTTTATCAGCTCGGTAAACTGTGCTCCTGCTAGCGTCCAACGACTACAGGACGAACTCCAGACTCTGCGAGCCGTTTTGCTGCCTATCGAGCAGTACAGGCTCGAGAGACTGGATATATGCCCCCTGGGAGAAAGTCTTAAATTATGCCAAAATTCCTTCGACCGCTTGAATGAAACCGTGCAAGGCTGGCAGCAGAATCTGGCCTTGGGAGGAAGCCGAAGGACATGGGGAAGATTGTGCATTGTTATGGGGAAGAAGAAGGTTGAAGAGTTTAAGTATGAACTCGACTCGGCCAAATTACTCGTACTATTAGCACTCCAGCCAATTTACCAGTAAGTTACCATATTAGAGCCTATATATTGGATGGATGTAACATGAAGTAGTAAGATTCAATGTCAGGATATATCTCAAGCTGTAGATTTATTAAAACAGTTAACGCAACCACCTGTTGCTTTGCACCAATCCGACCAAACACAGATCGCAAAAGCTCCAGGGAGCAGAATATGTTCTGGTAACAATGGGCGGAAACGACTGCACTTAAAACACTCCTCGAATGTAATAACTCCACGATCTCTTGTTTGGAGCCTATATCATATATGCTGTAACAACCTATCAAAGTCCGACACGTACAACATACTTTACCTCCTGAAAATAGCCGGGACTTTGCCAGAATTAGGTATTGCCTATTCGACACTTAAATGGTCAAATCAATTGCCAGATGCTCTTCAGAAAAACTTGGACAACCTTGTTATAGGAGAAAATTACCAAAAAATGATCAGAATTCTGATGCCTGGATTTGTGCGTGGATTTTCTATTGGATTAACGAACTCTTGGGGAAATCCATTAGATCTAAGACTTAGCCTTCACAATGTCATTCGAGAAGATGCTATTATTTTAGAACATGTCATTAACGGGGATGATTATGCTATGTTATCGGAATTTCAAAACAGAACGGCGTATAGCCATGACACAACATTGTATGGCGGGACCCTTCTACATGTATGCTTCCAATTATCTTTATTCGAAAAAATGCTGAAGCAATGTAGTATGCGGCTTGCAATGGACGCTTTAAAACATGTCAACTTCTTTTAGAGCTTGGCTTAGATCCAAACGCCGTCTGTAGCGAAGGAAGGTTTGACAACACTTTTCTCGGACCTTCAGATCAAGTTCCCATAGCTCCACTCCATTTAACATAAAGCACTGAATTAACAACTAACTAAGATTTGCATTGCAGAACCCCACTATATTACTGCTTGAAGGAGCTAGCTAGTCGCATTTACTATGAAAGAGAAACCTGGTACATTATAAATCATATTGGTACCAGAGTAGAATGGAGGAATAAGGCATGGTACCTCAAGAAGGGTGATGAAATTTGCCCTATCAATGACTATTTTGAAACTGTCAAGACGTTAATTAATGGCGGATCCGATCCTACAACAATACAAGTTGGTACGCCTTCTTTACCATATGAATGGCTTGAGGCGACTGAAACGGCCCTTGGCCTTTGCATTTGCAACGACAACACCTCTATCGAAATTATGCGATGGCTACTCCATCAGAATGAGTTTGCCATCGATATCAACCATTCCAGTATCTTGCAAGATGTAAAAAATGGGGTGCTGCATAACCGGACAAAAATAAGGATGTTATTGCGTGCTGGCGTCAATCTCCACCTATTTTGGACCAATAAGTTGCCCCCCTCCACCTTGTTACAGGCGGCAGCACGGGGTTATAATCCTCAAGAGAATGTTGACGCATGGCTAAGAGTTCTAGAAGAAGAGGGCTATAATCTTTACGACTATGGGAGAAAAGAAGCCAGTCTTTATACTGTCCCTTATCGAGAATTGTGCGAATATCAAAGATCTGAGGTATTCGATGTTAATGGTCCAGTATGGTATGAGGCGCATCACGTTTGTACAGAACGCGAGGGACTCTCCGTTAAGCTTGTCCTCAGCGACGCACTACACTGGTTTGGATGGGGTGCTTTTGATCTTTTGATCTTTTGTGATTTGAACACCCCAGGAATCTGTGAGAATTGTTGGTATCCAAACGCTTCAGAAACCCCATACGAAACTGCAGAATACTATTGCTATAGTTGCCGGGAGTTTGATTTGTGTCGGCACTGTTATGAGAGGTATAATGGCCCTTATGGATATGTCCCTAATAGCATCCCCCGCACTTGCCGATTTAGTGCTATAAAAGGAGGCGAACATAATTATGTCTTATACGAAAGGGAGTTAGTGGAGGCCCTACCCTCCAAAACAGCCCAGCTGACCGGCGAAGAGCTTGCCCTTCAACTCTCTGAAAAGATACAAGCCTTGACATTCCGGCTTTTTACAACGCTTTTTAGCATTTCCAGATGGCTTGACACCACTTACATGACTCCTACCAGGATACTCAAGTGCATAAGTTTTCGATATGGCATATATATCGTTGTGCTAGTAGCTTTAAGCTTCTTCTTTGCCAAATCATCTCTTCTTATGGTGCTTGTGGCAGGGAAACTGCTTCAGTGGTTCATGGGAATGAGGGCTAAACCGTGGGCTATTACACTAAACTAAACAGGCGCAATGAATAGTCAAAAACCGCATGCTAGTTTAGGGTGCTACTGGCCAACATTACCGACGTTTGATCCTGCAGCATTCAAGATATTCGACAGCTCCCAGCACTTTCAATTGCACAAGGAGTGTCCTGGCCACCGAGAGAGAAACGACTTTAGTGGCATATTGTTTACTAGGCATTTTCGAAATAAATATGCTACTCAACTGCGGCTGATGGCTGCGACCGAGTACGAACATATCAACAATCAATCTACTGTTAGTTGATATATCACCTGATGCTCATTTACGCCTACTCCAAATGCCGGGCATCTCTAATTAAGCGAACGCTCTGCTTTTTGGAGTTTATTTCGAAAAGAATTGGCAATCTTCTCCATAACTTCTAGCAGATTATCTGCATGATGCTTCAGGGAAAATCAACATCGGTCTTGACCTTATTGCCACCTATCGCCACCTGTCCGGATTCCCCAGTATTAACGCCGAAGCTCTTCACGTTTTGAGGAACTCGTCTTACCTTGGGCTATCAGACGCAAGGAATGTGCCTTCCCTGATCACTTTAATCGTATATATGATGTCCAACAACATAATCCTATTATCAAGATGGTCTCCTACCATTGTGGTGTTCTTCAAGGCGCTCAATTTCCTCCATAACTGCGCGGAATAAAATACTTTGAGCTGGATCGCCCATCCATGTATTGAATTGCCGGTGAGGCTTGTTTGATCTAGATTACCGAATGGTAAGCTGTTGTCTCTGCTTTCTTGGAAAAGGCAACTATATAGGGTAGTGTGTCGGGTTTCTATTATTAATCGGCCCAGAATTTCCCAGTGACTCTGACACCTTCTATACTTCGTCAGTAATAAGCACGACATGCTCCTTGGTAAGAGCGCAAGGTCCTTGAAAAAATGGAGGGAGACTTGTGATTGTCACCACCTTCAGATTGGATAGGCTCTACTACAACGGCGCAAGGGGGTAAGTGATGGGCTATGATAAGGCGCTCAACATCTGATAGTGCTTCTGCTTCCGCCTTTTTGTTATCGTCTGTAAACTCCTTGAGAGGGCACTTGAGTAGAGGAGGTGTTGCTTGTGGCCAATCAAAAGTCGGAATGTCCGGCTTATAAGTTGGCTTAGATCGAGTAGTGGATAACGAGTTAAAAGACGTACATGGAGGGCGGACTTGAAGCTTAAGATAGAGAGCTATGGGGCTCCTGGGGCTACTTTGAGGATCCCGATTTCGAGAATTGAAGCTCAGTTAGAGTGTGGAAAATTCCCTAGGGCGGATCAATTTACGAGCGTGTGTGACATTTCTGATATGGCAGCCTTAGGGAGGGGCGGGATTGCTGTAGCTAACAGATATGGGGGAACTTTGTGCATAACTATCCAACTTTTAGTACTGTGGCATATTACTCCGACGGGGGCAGATAATTCATTACAACACTCGTACATCAAGAAGCACGTTTCCATCTGGATCTACAATGTAATCCCCTAAGCTGTTGTGATAATTCACAACCATATTTAAGCCTCTCATATCAAACACCCTGTCAAGTTTCTTAATGGCCTCTCTCTCTGTGGCCTGGAATCTCGGTTTTTGTTATTGGGCCTGACGGTTCATCGGAAACGAAGGCTGCTCTGAGCACGCTGTGTAGATTGAAACGTTATCTAACGCTTTCGCAACTGTTACATGGCATCGTTGCCGCTAACAACAGCTTTGAGAATGTGTTTGAGGTTGAAACTCGGCTAAAAAGAGAGATTTCATGGTTAGAGGGAAGTGAGAATCGAGGAAGAGGAGTTTGTAGAATCTGTGCTTTTCGCAGCATGCAAAGTGAGCGGGTCATTTCATCTCTGCCTACCTAGTCTGGATATCTTGAGACAGGAAAGTTGATGATTCTGGCGCACGTGCATAGTTCTTTACATGCCAATCTAAACAAATCTTATCATTAAATTATCGTAAAAGAGGTAAGGAGCAGAACGCAATCTATTGAAGTAATCTGACATGTTGTATATTGCCACTTATTAAGTTATGTTGACTATATGGAGATATTGATAAGTGAGTATAGAAAGGAAGATCCCATATAAAGATGTGCCACCTAAAAGACAAAATAATGCTCTTAATACAAACTATGACAAAATTTAGGAATAGATTTGTTAGAAGATACATTATCGTTGTCCATATTTTGAGAGAATTTAACCACCTTCGTTCATATTGAATGGGCTATTTTTATCAAATAGTAAATTCTTTAATGAACTCCATAATCCCTCTAATTGAGAGCATGGTCACGCTTCACTCACACCTCTGTCAACTTTATCATCCTGCTTGTTACGAAACACCTGAGTGTTGCCAACAGGGTTTGGCACAGGATTCTATATAAATACGTAATAATATCTAGATAGGAGCTTCGTGCTCCACACCAATGGTATTCTCGTACTTATCACGGGCTCTACTAATGTCATTTTCAGTTACAAAATGACTTGAGAATAATCTACTGCATGTGTACGTTTCTGAAATATGTGGGCTCATGCAACTCTAACAAGGAACATACCCTAGATGGAGAACCTCCGCAGAAAAGACTGGAACTAATGACATGGATATCCGATAGCCTGGTTTCAAGGGACTATGATCTATCTATTTCATCCAGCCGATGGGATGGTAGGAAGTCGAAACTCTATGGCGACACATTTCTTAAATTTCGTTAGTTTGTGGAAAAAAGGTGTATAGCGTAGGTTCATGCTGACGGCGGATCAACTGGCGAGTAAAAGGCATAAAATGGGGCTCATCTGTTAGTAGAGAAATATTTTTAAGGTTACAAACACAACACGTCAATGGGTCTGCCTTATCCTAGATATTGATCAAGACAACCAAACTTACGTGTGCACATTCTATATACCTTCATGTCGTCTTTTAGACGGACAACAGACCTAGTCCTCGAAGCGTGGTCTGCAACATGCTGACAAGAAATCAGGTATAACAGCCAAGGGCTGCGAATATCTCCCATATCGTAAGCATAAGGAGGGAGGAAGGGAAAGGGAAACCCAAGCAGCCCAGCAGAATCGTGTAAACGTAAATAAATTAAGGATAAAATCACTTCAAGACCAAATTTTCGGAAGTACAAGAATTTTATTCAGTAATTTAAAGCATGTCCCGATTTCTGATCCAAGCGCTGGGGTACCAGTCCGGCGGCGCCCAAGATTGACTTCCTTTGTCTTTACTATTTTCCTTCCCCATTTCCCACAATACCATATCAGCAACGACCAATCCACTACCCCAGCACTTCGTCATTCCACCGCCATTATATCTTACTGCCGTAAATTGCCCAATTTTCTCTTTCACGGGCCCGATGATCACACCCTCATCCCTGGTCATCCCCATAATTCCCGTCCAAGCACTCTCAACACTATCAAGGGGGATGCGTCCCTTCTCATCCACGACAGAAAACTTCTTCGGGAATTGATACGGAAGATAGCGGCGGTAATCATTCAATACAGAGTGGTAATCTTCTAGCAAAGTTTCATCATCGGTGGTTTGAGGCGAACCGTGGAGCCCATATACTACAAGATTTTCCTGATCTTCATATTCGCGCTGTGGCATCTGTACGAGCCAGTGGTAGCCGTCTCTGGCAAGGACGTTCACACCCCACGTTCCCGCTGAGTCTGGAGTTGGTCTAGGCCGGACTGCGATTACCATGTCGCGGCAGGGGATGACTTCGTTACCTGTTCCCATTATCTCAGGGAGTAGACCACCTACGTACGCATTGGTCGCGTGGATTCTAGGAGCAAATGTTAGAGATAGTAAAATTGGGTGGTTGACATATGGTAAACAAACATGGTTTTGGTGTGTATGTCGCCACGGGCGGTCTTCACAACCCATCTCATGTCTGGCCTGTCACTGACCTCTATAAGAGTTGCGCATGTGTTGGTTTGGAGGTTCACTTTTCCTTGCTTTATGGCAATTTCCATGATTTCAGCACAGAATTTACGAGGCCAGAACGAGCCGGACTTTTGAGCGTACAAGCCACCAAACTCGTTGTGACATTCAATTTTCTGAACAAAATTAGCTCTAGGCTTTTAATGCGTGACCCATTGAGATATCTTGATATAGTGAAATGGTAAACAGACCTGAGACATCTCATCCGCGCTCAAAAGGAGCGACCCAGTCTCAAATCCCAACTGGTCACACAATTTTAGATCCTCGATATGGTCATCCCTCTCGCTTTGCGATCCAAATATGTGCACACCACCCGTGAAGACACAATCTACTTTCTCACGAATATTGTGCTCGTCAATGACTTCCTGAATCATATCCCTCTGCTTAATTAAGTTCCTCCTGGTTGCAAGCGCAACTTCAGCACCTTGCCGTTTAACAGCAGCTCTCATATTCCACCCTTCAGGTCTAAAACAATGCCCTCCATTCCGACCCGTAGCCCCAGAACAAAAGCCACGAGCATCAAGAACCACAATATCTAGTTCTGGAGAAGTTTGAGTCAAGTGGTAAGTTGCTGAACAGCCGGTCATCCCGCTCCCAATGACGATGACGTCGGCTGTACCAGGAAGGTCATGACTAGAACGATAGTGGTCCAGGCGATGGCGGAAGCCTTTGATCCAGTGGCTATTGGTGGGGTACTCAGAGGGAAAATTGACGGGTTTGTTGGCTGGCCATTTTGTCCATTCACCGAAGTCGTGGTTTCGGAGCAATGGAGGGTCGATGATATCGTTCTTTTGTTCCAGGGAGAGGGCTGAAATATCGAGAGGCATGACTGAAGATGACACGAGAAGGAAGGGTTGTAGAAGAAGTGAATGCGGAAGAGGAAGAGGAAGCTGTTGCGCTTCAACAACGACGAAACCAGACTTCTTTAAGGACTTTAAATGCTGTTAAACAGCCTTTTTTTATTTTTTTTAAAGCAGAATGAAGGGATACTACCAAGCGTCAATCGAGTATTTTATGTACATATTAAGAATGTGCAAGGAAGATGACCACCAGACCGAGCTAGACTGGCCCAAAAATTGCCTGCAAGAGTTAGATGCTAATGGAAAGGCTTCGCTTGAGCGTATCTTGAATAGATGCGTTTTGGTGGTGGATACTAACATTTCCCCTCCTTCGTTTCCGGAGGGAGATAAGCCACATGTCGATTCAGGTCCTGCATCACCGAAACTTCCCGGCGGCGACTTTTGACTTGTAAAATCAGCTAGAAAAGGCAACAGTAAAAGGTAAAGTCCACAATGTATTAAATTCGAGCCTAAAATGCATCATGGGATATGGTAACGTTTGAGGAATCGTCGCTTGCTAGAGACAGAAACCTATGCTGTCTCTCAATGACTTAGTTCTCGTTCTTTCCTTTATGTAGTAGCATATACGTCCGCAATGTCAATATAAGTACTCCATGGAACGCCTTGCATGCCAACAAGGCACTCCAATGGCGGGCATCCCAGCTTCACAGATCTATTCTCTTCTGCGCGAGTCTCGCAGGCCAAAACCCTGAGATTTTTGAGCGGGATGCTTACCCTCTGCACATCAGGACTTCCTCAACATCCCCGATTGTCGTTGGTCTCTGGAGAATAGATAGCACAGGCGATCGAGCTCCGATTATTGCAGAGTGGGATGAGACCAAATATGTCATCTCGGGTACATTCTCACCGCTTCCATTTGAAACATTGCACATTTCTGATACTTTCGCAGGAGAGACAACCGTAGTAGATTTGCACACAGGGAAGGAAACGGTTGCCACAGCTGGAAGCCTCTTATAGATCCCCAAAGGCTCCGTTTGGAATTACAAGAACTCGAAACATTTGGTGGCCGTCTAGGTAGAATGTCGGACGGGACATGAGGTAGAGTTTGCCAATACCGCTGGCGTACTGGCTTTAAATGCTTCTTCAAGCTCTGTGTAGCATAGATAGACCAATGATAGAATATGATTCAAAGGAGTACATAGGAAGAAGCAACAGCTGGAAGCAAAGATTAGCATGATTCCGGAATATATTAGCATATGAAACTGCAGTTATCTCTTAGGTAGACCGTACAAGATCTTATTCCTGTTATGTATTATTATTGCCCCACGTTGTTGAGATGTAACACCTCTCTCTCTCTCTCTCTCTCTCTCTCTCTCTCTCTCTCTCTCTCTCCCCTTTTCTTGTTAACCTGACAGTGCATAGTTGTAGGTAACCTGATCTTATCGCCGATATTTAAGGCCGAAAAGGGTTAGGGTGTCTGTGAATATGGAGGGGTAGCATCCCCACCACCACCACATCCAGGCAAGAATGACATGGGCAGCACCTACACACAGAGAGCAGAGCAAATTGCGTCAGATCTGGTTATAGTATCCCTGTGAAGCCTGGTCGTTCATTAGTATCTATGATGCCATAACAAGAGGCTGTTCCCTTTCTTTAGTATGACAACTTCACCACCACCTCCACCTCCAGCTTCATCATCCCTCCACACTTGGGGTATCTCCCTCAACGGTCAAGACAACCAGAACTTTCGGTTCTTTATTCGCCATTCCCGCAAATCCCTCGTTGCAATCAACGGCTACGGCATTCCCATCCTTGCCGAACTTCTCCCTCATTGCCAACGCTGTCCCTCCATTCTCAGTGCCTTACTCGCCTTATCAGCCCGTCAGCAATACGGACATACAGACGATGGATTAAATAGCGATGAGGCGGGCATGGGGGCCCTACATCGATATCAAGCTGCTCTAGCGGAGCTGCGAGAGCAAATGTCGAACCTAGGGACTGCGGATCTGCAGGACCAGGAGACGTTGCAAGGGGTGCTGGCATCGGCGTTGCTGCTCAGCATCTTCACGTTCCCAAACATCGATCTCGACTGGGGTAGACATGCTAGCGGTATGTTGAGCCTTATACAGTCTGCTGATATTCTGAAGCTACAACAGACTCGCCTGGGCAAGTTTGTCGTTATGTCTGCGGCGCACCTCGATATTTCAGCTTTTTCAGTGGGGCGCAAACAGCGCAGCGAGAATGCATGGCTGAATTGGCAATTACATAACGAGAATAAATGGCGAGATGGTGCAACTACTGGTCTGGGTGGAGAATTCTTGCCCTTTGAAATCTCCACTGGCTATCCATTGACGTTGGTCACAGTGATTGCTTGGGCGGCCAAGTGGGCAGATGAACGCATCCACGCAGGTAACAACCGCGAGAACGATGGGAACGACTCCCGGTTCTTGCTTCAGGAGAGTATGATCACTTCTTGGACTGCACCTACCTTACCTGCTTCGATGCCGATTAAATATGTGATTGCGCTCTCGATGGCATGGGAGACGATTCGCAGAGCAGCACTCATATATCATTGGAGAGGCTACGGATTTTCTTCTAATATTTTGGAGCCAATACGCCAAGATCGAAAATCTTTATATATCACCTATCTCCAAGATATTGTTGTTAACATCAGGCGACTGATTGAGATGTGCGAGACTGACGAAATCAGCACCGGGAACGCTATGTTTTGGCCCTTGGCGGTGGCTGGATGCGAATGCGGTGGACTCTCCAAACGCTTGAGCTCTGATATCTTGGTATTGTTGGATGACATGGAAAGAGTTTTCTCTATTGCACATGCTTCATCAGTTAAGCGATTGCTGTTAAAGCTGTGGACCAAAATGCGGGATATAGAATTGTCAAATGCAACCCTAGAAAACGTGATGCATACTGAATATCTAAGTCTGGAAGGAATCACAACAGATATGGGCTGGAGTATTCCCTTATTCTGAATTTGGTTGAATTAACTGTCTTCAGAAAGCTTCCTTATTTGGTTTAAATAATCTGAAGAAGATTAATTGCCATATAACTAGCTTTGGTAGTTCGCCTCTCTGTCGAGGGCTCTATTCACTGCCACCAAAAGACCCAGTACTTTTTCCTCAGATAGTCTCATTCCCATAAGCTGCAACGCCACAGGTCCATTCTCGTATGTTTCAGGGGTATCTATGGTAGGAATTAGATTGAGTTTGAATGCATCTTTGGCTAACTCACATTTTTTCCAATTATCCGCGTCCCTCTCAGACATCGGAATGAAGTTATCTTTGGCAATATCTAACACTGGATCGACAAACCCAACAGGTATGGTAGCACAAGGCAAATCCAGGAAATTCGAAATAAGTTCATACATAAAGTAATTCATCGAACCATGTGGAGGTGCAACATGTCCGCCAGACGGCATGATCAATCCATCCATCGGAAAGCCAGTCCCTGTTCTTCTAGTCGTCTCAGTCCAAGCTTTTAACCAGGTCTCCCTGATATGGTGCTTGTTCTTATTCCAATGCCAAGATTCAAATGCAGAGAGCTCCCAGCTCGCGTCTGGGACGTCTACTTCATCGATCAGGGGCTCATTAAGTTCTCTAAGTACGTCGTGGACTTCTTTTCCGCCAGAGGAATTGAAGATCTTAAAGGCTACTCTTTCCATCTCTGCGATGTTGATTGCATCGAACTCGATCACTCCAATGTCGTCAGTCAATGCCTCAAATAGATGAAGTCACTTTTCGTACCATTATGCCCAGAACTCAATAGCTTCTGCTTTGTCTCCTCCAAGCACCTCTCAATCGGCGGATGTGGCCGAACGATTCCGTCATGACGCATCAGTCCAAAACACAACTTCCTCTTCTGACCCAACCCTTCTTGATATAAATCCTCGTTCCATGGCATTGGACTAATACTATGATCCCATTCCCAAGGTTTTGTTCCTAATACTGCTCTTGTATATATTTCTAATCCTTCAACACTTCGTGCCATTGGACCGGCGACACCAACGATATTTTCTTGGCCGGAGGATCGTGCTGCATCACAATAGGGGAAGCGGCGCGTTGAGGGAGTCAGGCCATATATCCCATTAAAATTAGCGGGTGTGCGGATGGATCCGGCTAGTTAAGAAATCAGCTTGCTATTCCAATATTTTCCAACCACAGATGATATCTTTGGGAGGCGAACCAATATCTGTTCCGATTCCTAAGGGGCTTCCACCCATCGATATTAATGACCCTTCGCCGCCACTGGATCCTCCTGCTGAGAGATTCGTATTGAAAGGGCTATATGTCCTGCCGAAGATTAAGTTTGTGCATTCGCCCGACATCAGAGTTTCTAGACATTTGTTAGTTTTTATAACATCTTCCGTCAAGATAAGAAGAATTTAAGTGTACGTGGTACATTGGTTTTACAGTAGAGCACAGCTCCTTCTTCTTGAAGTCTATCCAATAGCGGGGTAAGCGTGTTCTGCGGTTTATTTGCCCACGCAACATAACCCAAAGTCGAGTCAAATTCTGGGATACTGAAAACATCTTTGACGCTAATGGGTAACCCATGAAGGACCCCGACGGGCTTTCCTGTTTCTCGGAGGATGATATCCAAATCTCGAGCTCGGCTTAAGCCTCTCTCGAAGAATATCTCCGATAGGGGATTTGTCTATTCGTAAGTGATGTGTTAGTCGAAGTCTACTAAGCAGTTGGGATGATAAGACAGAGAAATACGCGATGATACGTATTGTTTCGCTGTAGTCCGTGCAAGCCAATTTTTAGACAATCAAGAAGAGATTAACTTACTAGACAATGCGCGATCCCAGCCCTCAAACAGAAAGCTTGCAGAACCTCCTCAGCACTCCAGTCTCCAGACTTCAACCTCCCCAGCAATTTTCCAACATTCGCATCTGTAATTTCCAACTGCTGGCTTGTCAAGACACCACTAATTTTGGGCCACCCTCGTACATTTTTTACACTTGGAGGTGGCACTTTCTCTGGCGGTGGCAGCCACGGTCTGAGAGCTGTGAGACGCTGTTGCTGTTTGAAAAGACATATTTCTTGCCAGGTCAGGCGCTGCCCGTTGACGCCGTTATGGTACTCTAAAGGGGCCGTGTGTGGGACAGAGGTATCTCGGGTCATTGTTTCTGGTTTAGCTGGACAGGAACTCAAGATTAAATTTATAACGCGGTGGACTTTGCGATCTCAAGATAATAATTAGCGTTGTCGGGCTAACTAAATATCGGGCAGTCTGTGCAGCTTAGTTGTCGCTTTAGTCTGTCAATGTTCTGGGCTCTGGAGATACGGTACCCAGATGACATACGGAGAAGAATAGCGTCCATGAACAAGCAGACAACGATCAGTCGAATGTGAGGGTCCAACAAAGATAGCCAACATGATGTACAGTTTCAGAAGATCGATCTCGGGTAATGGTAGCTGTTTGTTAAACCATTTACAAACGTTTGAGCGATGTAAAGTCTCCGGCGGGGATATATTGTGTCACTGACAACCTAAATTAGGTGTTAAAGCACATATCCTTAGCTATTAGACGGCTAAGAACTTAAATAGACTTTAACGGTTAATTATTGTACTGATTAAGCTGTTTAATTGACTAATTCATCATGCAGCCATGACAAATTGCTAGTAGTCGGTCTGTAAAGGTTCGGACAATTGTTAGTTTGTTAGTGCTTGGTAAACCTGAGGCACGAAAGACTTGGCATCTAGAACTGATCCCTTTGACCTATCCATCACGACACTGCAGCGTTGTAGAACCACAATCTCCCTAGCGATCACTAGCCCGTGACTCTTGCACTGGTTTGCAAATTAATCACACAGCCGCCACTTCTTCGCTCTCGTGGCTAGAGGCTCTTTCTAAGGGATACGAGCATATGGATGCATGGACTGAATGGGCAATCCAAACAATCAAGTTTCATTTGCAGCTCTCAATGAACTGCAGGAGACGCCATGGGACGGGCGTGTGACCGTTGTGCTGCGAATGTAAGATATCCCCTATGGTAAACATGTTCCTAGTACTTCTCGTATCTGGCCATAGGCTCACTTGGTTTTTCGACGTAGAAAAGTCATTGTGATGGAGGAATGCCATGCGGACACTGCCATCGCTTAGGAGTAGAGTGCTCCAAAAATAGGCCTGTGTTACCAAAAGGAAGACCGAGAAAAGGAGAGCCTCGTCACGCGGCAACCAGCATAACTAGTGTAAGCCCCGTCAGCAACGTTCTTCAATACATCCTGCTTCAATAGCTTGGAGATTGAAATGCTAACCCTTCTTTTGAGGGCCGTGACAAGGACTCTGAATCTCGAAAAGAAGTGTATATTCTTTTCGAGGAGTTGGAAGGGCTACCGCCTTCTGAAGAGTCGCTCAAGCTTGTTGGACTCCTCAAAGATTTGCCACTATCCAAAAATGCAGCGGCTCAAATTCTCGACTTAGTGTCCTCCGCTATCTCTCGTATTGGCGTCCTCCAAGTTTTCGCTTCGAGCCTCCAAGAAGTAGCAGTCTCCCCCAAATCTGACTTGCAATTCAACTCTCCGAATTTTCGACAGCATGAAGAGCCCAGTCCTTCATATTTGCTGGGCAGAACTGTGCAATCTCCTACCTTAATCTATACTCTCCTTGTAGTTGGATTAAGCCTATGCTACCCAAAAAATACCTCTGCAGATCTTCCTTTATTGATTGAATCGTTAAGAATATACGCACTCAGTGCAATACCAGCATTACACTGGAGAGCAAGAGAACTCCAGCCCGAGGATGCCTTATCGTTGTGTCTATTGAGCTACTTGGACTGCCTCGATCCTTCTATAATGGAAATCGCCGAGCGCTGGGCTGTCATGGCTTCTGTCATTCGTCGTCAATCATGCCACGCCAAACTTCAGGATACTAATGAACAGAGTTTCTTTGATCACAGGTTTGTAGACCTTTGTATTGGTATGTAGTTAGGTTGACGAAAATTGCAGAGTCTCCTGGCTTGTGCAAATAAATGACAGGTGGGTATAGCCGTGTGTTTTATGAGATAATTGTTTCATAGGCTGCTATTAATGGTCATATAGAATGCAATCACTCCTCTTCTTTAGACGTCCGTTTGATCAACAGCCCGTAGGACCAATATCCCGAGGACTCAATGTAAGTCGTCATCAACTCCGGCTTCCAGACACTGAGATGATGCAACTACGCTTCGGGTGGGGTCCTTGGAACAGTCAGAAGACCCGGTCCTGTCATCTAAGCGGTGACTATTTTTCGCTTTTCCTTCCTTTACTTGAGTACATATTCCTATATTTCCTTCTGTGGCTCAGTTTGTCATTTCTCCTTCCTCGTATCACATGCTTATTAACCATTTTCAACATGAAGGCCACTAGACATAGCCTTGAGCCAACCGCTTCCCTCTACCCGTGAATGGCAACAAGCTCTCGATCAACTCGAAATGTATTTTTTGAGTTTTCCGATAAGCATACTAGAGTTCAGTCAAGCTCAGTTTCTGTACCAGATAGAGAGTATGATTTGGTTTCATGGTATCTATCTTCTGCTTTGTAAGTTGCCTAGTTCTCTATGGCCAAGAGTCTCCAGATAATTATAGCATATCAACACCTTAATGTTTCACAGATGGGAACTGGGATCTTTACCTCTTGATAGCAGATACTTCCTGGTTGTACAAACCATCTTTTATGTTTACAGTAGAGCATTCATTCTTACTCGGAGAGGTAAGTCAAATATTGATACTTTATTAACATGATACGGCCACTGGGATACGGTATTTCCGCTGACATATCTACGTTCTAGACGCTTGAGACCATCCTCCGCCTCGACCCTACAACCCGCCTTCTCTCTCCAGGGTCAATTTACTTCATCCTAAACTCTTCTCTGATTCACGCCACTATCTTCTTGCGCTTCTACTCCTCTTCTTTCTCCATCAGCACTTCCGCAACACAACCTCACGACGCTGCATATCTCGATAATAATTTCAGCGTCTCAAGCTCTCTCTGCCCAAAAGCTCCTCGAAGTGAAATTCCAGAAACTTTGCTCAAAAGTGCACATCTCCATCTGGCAGTGGTGTCAAGCATATCTATAGCGGACGCTCAGACAACACCCTCGTTCTCAAACTCTCCTGCCCCAACACAATTCCTAGACCTAGTCGTTTGCGTGAAAGGCCTTCTTCAATTCTGTATTGACATCTCTACCTCAACACAAGAACAATTACTTTCCATACGAAACTTATCGCCGCCTCTAGGACAGGAGCCCGACGATTCACTACTGCAGACCCGTATAGATCTATATCTTCAGCAACTTTCAAGATACAGATGGTCCACTCCTCACGGTTTAGGAGTGCAACAACTTGATGAATCAACTGCGGAGCGATTAAGACGACATTTTTCTCCGTCCCTACCTTTGGATTTAGAAGAAGGGGTGTCTCCGTTGTCATCGGCCATGCAAGGTCATTTAACACCACAAGAATTGTCATGCTTTGACAGGTACAGGCACGGGATTGATGTCAATCAGGGCATATTTGATGCCAGTGGTGGTTGTAAGGATAGGTATTTGAGTTTAAGAATGCAAATCCTGGATTTGTGTGATAGGGAGAAAAGGATCTGTCAGGAGGGGTTTTTCAATTTGAGTTTGAGGTTTATGGAAATTGCTGTTGGTGAGTTTGAAAAGTAGTCACTCGTGAATTTGGTAGCCAATGACAAAATCCCTTGTGTACTAATCCCTAACAATGCTATAGAGAGAGATCTGAGGTCAGTATATTAGCTTTGGAAGGCACTTCGGCGAACTAGTGAAGAGCATCTGATTACTGGACCAGAATTAGCGGCCATGGCAACTCAGGCAAGGGACGCATATAATATTCTAATAATTAACACCCAAGCTACTTTTATCTCCGCCATGGATTTATCCTTACCAATGTACAGAGAGTAACTCTCCAATTATGAGCAAAGAGTCGTTAACTTAAGGAAACATCTCTTGCAAACCTAGCATGGCAACCTCCACGCTCAATGAGCTCCTAAGTCTCTCCTCCGTGACCAAGAACGATTCCGGAAACCAAGTCTGCACATCAATACCCAAGATCATCTTTGCAAGTCCCTCTCCAGCTAGCCAACAATAAGGCATTCCATACCCATTGAACCCGGCCGCAATCCACTCTCCTTCTTTCCTCCTACCAGATACCGTCTCAGGGAGTTTTCCAACCAGTGGCAACTCATCAGCAGTGAAACCCATGATTCCCGTCCACGAAGCCACAACATCTCCTTCCGGCATTTCCTTTTCGATCCCAAAGAATTTAGGGAGCCACTCCTGGAGGTACTGGAGAGAAGAAGGAATATGCACTGTATCATCTGCAGTCAGAGCATCCGGTGCGACGGCTTTATCGCCACCAAAGTAAAAATGACCAGATTTGGGATGCTGCGTCATATAACACAACCCGTCTGCGAGAGCGCCGGTCTCAGGATCTTTCTCTGGCGTGTTGTGTATGCTCCAAGATACGGAGCTGCCTCTGTTTGGAACCTTATCGTGCAGATTCTGGACGGACATCGTGCCTCGGACGGGGAAGATGCGGCCCCGAAGGCTTGGGATAAGGTGGCCGGTGTAGGCGTTCGTACAGTAGATTACATTTGCAGCGCGAATGGTGCCACGGGGCGTGTGGACCTCATATGGATGGGAGCTTGAAGAGGGGATGCAAGTTACCGATTCTACTGGTGTAAGCGCCTCGATTTGGAAGCGTGAGGGATATTGGTTTCTCAGGCTTGCGAGAATAGTGGTTACAAACTTGTAGGGCCATAAAGCTCCTGCTTGGAATAACAAAGCGCCATACGCTCCTTTCACACCGTATTCCTGTTCAATGTAGTTATCAGAATTGAATGGATCGTCTTGGGGAAAGCTATATATTGCAAATTACAGACCTTGTAAATCTCCTCGGAGTTTTGAATAATTTTGAACATTCCCTTTGCACTTGGCGTGCTTTCCTCTAACTCTTTTACGCTTATCTTGATTTTCTCAAACAAAGCCTGCTCCATATACGCCCTCACCTTGGTAATCACTCGAAACTCGCTCTCCACCTTCGCGTACTCGTCTATCAGCTCCCGCATCCGTTCCACGGTCAGAAGCGTAAACGTCGTGACCTTTGCCGCCATGTCCTGGCCAAAGCTTTCTTTCAAAGAACTGAAAATCTCGGCAGCGTTCGTGACTAGCTGCCCTCCATTTCGGCCCGTCGCCCCGGAGCAGATCGTACGTGCTTCTATCATCGTTATGGTCGCTGCAGGGTCCAGGTCTAAGAGAGTCTTTGACACGCTGGTTCCTGTGATGCCGGAGCCGATGACTACATAGTCGCTTTGTGAGGGGAGGCTGGGGGATTGTATTGCGGCGAGTGGGTGAGGCTCCCGTTGCCAGTAAGATTCTGTAGGAAAAGGGCGCGGCAACCCTGGGTCGGAGGTGATTAATGCTGTCAGGGTGGTGCCTTCTGAAGTCATTGTTGTGATTATGCTTGTGTGGTAGAACTTTTTCTGCTTTAGCGAGGAGAAATCGATAAAATATTTGACAGAAAAAAGTCACTAGATCCGAAAATAAAATATTCGAAATGGGAAGAGTATCTGTGCAGCAGATATTAATCTCGAATGGTTAATCACGCTATTGGTATGTTCGGTAAGTAGCACCAGATGTGGTGCTAGCCTTATCAGTTCTTTGCTAGAGCCCAGAACACAATTTGAAACTGCAGCTGCTGGTCTAAATAATTGATCTTTCGGGACTTGCTACTCAGGCACTTTTCTTATTTTATTATTATTGTGGTGAGAAGTGGTAAAGCCCATGCTAGCTTCAATAGAGCATTTTAATCCCCGCCGGTGTTAAATATCAGAATGTCTTTCAGCCGAGCGCCAAGACAGATGGAACGAATCGATCAGCCATTTCCCCAAACGAGGGATGTACTTTAGTCACAGATCTATCACTCAAACGCGCCATAATGAGAGATGTCACAAACCACATCATCTGCAACCGCTGGGAAGCCGTAAATCCCGTTGCTTCATTCCAGGTCTCTCTAGTCTGCGTTATTTGTGTCGACATCACAGGCTGTAGTATGGAGTTTCGAAAAGGCATACCTGGTATCCAGCCCAGAGATATCGAGAAGGATAGTCCGGATCATCAGACGCCCGTACTGACTGGGACAGTACCGTTATGGGAACATCTCGGTGAGCCTGTACCGAGCGGTTTAACTGAAGGGGCCACAGTGCTAGAGAGTATCGAGAGGTTCATTCGGAGTAGGAATGATAAGCACAAGGAAAATTCTTTATCTGTAGCAAAATAGCATGAGTTGAGAATGAAAGCAACCATCTTATCTTCTGTGTCTGGATTAATTGACCAATTTCGAGAAGGTATGCCATTTAGCATAAACTACCGAATTTACTCTTATTAGGCTCGCGTGCATGCTGTGTAATTGTGCAGCAAGCAGAGTCATTGTCAAATTATTGTACGCTATCAACACAATTACCAAAGTGAACTCGAGACCCTTCAGCAAATAACTTGTTGCTTCCAAAGTACTATACCGACAATGTTTTTAACAATTGACAGATCGAATTCGACTCATGGTGAAAATATTTAGCAGTCAGTGTAACATTCTTCTCACATTAATGTACAAACGATAATATCTAGCCCTAAAGTCTCTAAAGCTTGGAGAATTCACATACTACATAACTATGAGGCTCCTTAACAAACTCAGATCCCCGACCTCGAAAAAGCTAGAGCTTCCGTTTACTTACTTCTTAGATCTTGAATCCTTGGAGTGAACTCTTCTAGCATTTCTGCTCAACTCATCGCCACCGTTCGCATAACTGGCCTGTTGTTGAAGTGAATTTCCCTCGATAATCGGGATATTTAGACCCTTAAAGTTTTTTTTTCCAATAATAAACCATGCTAACACAATGAGCACCACGACTCCGAGAGTGAAGACCCAATTGTAATTAAAAGTAGCTGCCTCCAAATCTGGTGTGACTGGGAAACATTGCATTATAACCATATAGACCTGGAAGATGACAGCAAAAGTGTGGATAGGAATACTGAATCTTCCAAGACTAAATGGTCCAGGTGTAAATCGCGTGCCGGCGAAGATTCGGAAGCCCATGGGGATGAGCTGGGTGCATAACGTTGCGATGATAGCTAATGAATAAATGATGGTCGAAGCGACCGGGGAGAGACTGAACAAGAGGAGTAGCAGTGATCCTCCAGTCAGAAGCATGGCTGCCGGTAGAGGCAAATTCGAGTAGGCGTGTACACGTGTGAAGAGTTCGCTAAAAGGGAGACCACCATCTCGAGCAAAAGCAGCAATCTGGCAAGAGGAGGGAGTAATCATCCCGCATCCTCCCCATACGACCGATGCCCAGACGATTATGGTGAAGGTAAATGCTAATTTCACTCCCCATGTTTGGGGGAGAAGTGTAAACATAGGTAACCCACTGTCATCAAGGTTAGAACTACCGTTGGGAGGAATGAGTAATAGGGAATGCGCGGTTTACCTGGGATCCAGGGCAAAGCTATCCATATCTGGGATACAGAAAGCTACAACAAGACAAACAATCATTCCTATCACAGACATAAGACTGAAGGAGGTAATAATGGATCTTGGAACAGCTCTGCGGGCATCATGGGTCTCCTCCGCTATAAAAGCAGGATAAGACCAGCCAGTTACAGCCCAAGCTACGGAGAACCATGCAGAAGGTACTGCGATCCCAATTGGCCAGCTGGAGTAGTTTGTGAAGTTACCAAAGACGTCCGATGCCTTGGCGAACCCGGTGCCGTTACGTGCTGTTGCTGCTGGAAGCGCAACAATGAGTATTACGCTGGTGAAAAGTGCGATGAATGCTTGAGAATAGATCAGTATGGACTCTGAACGACATGGGACAGACAGGACGACATACCACAGGCAACGAGGACTTTAGTTAATCTCTCAACACGCAGCAGCGAGAGTGTAAACCAGAAAAGGAGAATAGCGTAAGCGATTCCCATAACCTGAGGTCGCGTGGCTACGAAAGTTGGCACGAGCATCGGGACAATGACACTGATGTTCGTGGCCAATGCAAAAGTGAAGCTGGCAATGCTGACCATGGACGCAATGAGGATGACCCAGCCGACGCAGAAAGCAGCCACACGCGAATATTTAGGCGGTGCTAGAGCGGCGGTCCACCAGTAGTAAACTCCGTTGATAGGCATGGACGAAGACAGCTCAGCAACCGATAGAGCTACCGGAAAGAAAAGGATACACGGGATGAACCAACCCCTGGCAAGGTCATCGGAATTGTGAGCCATTTCTGCATAGTTTGTTACTTACCAAGTCAGGCCCCAATAACCTGCGTTGAAAACCTGATAAAAGGCGATAATTAAGAACGCCGACATAGGCCTAAGGACCAGTCAGTATGATGGAAGGCAGATAGCATTGTACGAGGGTACTTGCGACGCCAATGCAATCGCCAATGCCGCTCCTGTCAAACTGCTGAAGGCACGACGGTAGACAGGCTCGTAGCCCAAGTCTTGCACCGCTTGATTCTCTGCCTCATCACGGGTTTTTTGAGGAGCATCGCCGTCACTCCATATTTTGTGTTGAATTGCGTCTGACATGGTGCTAGAGAACTGATTAAGCCTTGGAACGGGAAATTATTGCCCGGCTGGCCGATGGAGATGAGACGAGTCTGCCCAAAGGCAAGGAAAAGCAGTAGACGAACTTGGTATTCGGAGATGTAGAGCTGGTGAAGGGGTAATGACTTATTTGAGCACTTGTAGGCTTTGCAGAGTTGATTGGGAATGGACTGGGAAGTGATGATCAGTCGAGAGATGCTGTTGGTTTTATCATCAAACCACATTCAGAGATGATCACGGCTGGCAATCACTGCCGGGAGTTGGCCGCCTCACAATAATATATAAAACGCTAGGCGCCATATAGGCATACAGAGAGAAGAGATGAGGGATCACGCAGACGGGCTATGTTGGGCTCAGAAAAGTGTTTTAAAGGCTTCAAGGACTGGACTGGACGGGGGGAGGACGAAGGGGATGGTTTTACGCCCCACATTTTCAGATCCAGATAACATAGTTACGACAAGAATACAATGTAAGTAATAAGGTTCGGGGCCGCCATACTAGGGGTAACCACCCATTACCGGTCCACTGGTGGCTGACATGGAATCCTTTAGTAGTCTAGATAGTTTAAACACAAGGGCGACTTGGAAGTCAAAGTTGGGATCTTGGCAGTGGAGAGATATGGCTTGGCACCAACTGCAAAAAGTCTCCGCCGGCCACTTCTTTCGGCCCGTTGCTTCTCAGGTTCGGGTGGGATAAACCGCTATACACTGCCAGGAACCCAGGAAGATAGATATATACCCCCATTTCTGTTTATACTTGCCGACCAGATCCGATATCCGATACTCATCTATTTGGGGTCCCAGGCCCGTCAATAGCCGATAAGCACCTTACTTGAGAGCACAATACGCCCTTCGGCTCATGATTCGCACCTTCGGTGGCATTCCTGGTATCTAATAGTACTCATATGAGCACCATTGGCCCGCCCCTCTGATAACGCTGTTGGAGGTTGGAGAACACTCACGACGTGAACAATCGGCCTTGGGTACACGGACACCGACACTAACTGCAGCCTTCATCAAAACAATAGGAGTTCAATAGTTAAGATGTCACTCCGAGTCATTCATGATGCCCCACTAGGCCACAAATTCGCCTTCAACCACAAGAATGATTACTGGACTCATTTAGTAGCGTCCGAGTAAGTGAGCAATATATCCTGCTGGCAAGAGAGTTGTCGCTGAACATTTGACAGTCCTGAATCCAAAACGCCTATTCGTATTGGTTCCTGGAAGCATGTTGGTGAATCCACAGAGGAATCCGAAGAGATAGTAGCTGAATATGACGAGGCCAAATATGTTGTGTCCGGTAAGACCCCATCAATTGTCTACTAATCCTTATTGCAGAGCAAATTCTGACCAAGTGAACTGCTCAGGAGAGATCACACTTCTTGACGTTGCTTCCAAGACCGAGCATACAGCAACGGAGGGAAGTTTGATATGGATCGGAAAAGGCTCTAAGGGGAAAATATTACGCATGAAGGATCTAGTCACCGTGTATGTCGAACCTCGACATGGTGAGCAAACAATCTATCCATCTCGATCCTCTGCAACCCCTGAACCAACCACAAGGGAGGCCAAAAGTCAACCGAATGGCCCTTCAACAGATGCCGTGCTTTCTGAACGTAAAGGCGATGTGTTCAACCCAAATTTGGATGTCAAACTGGCACATCTGCTCAAAACTTACGCCGCAGAGAATTCTAAATCAGAAGCCGCCTATAAACTGGCAACGCAGACTCTCCCTGGTGGTAATACGAGATCCGTTTTGGCTTATTCTCCATTTCCTCTGGTTTTAAAATCGGGTCGACAGTGTTATGTCACCTCCCTTGATGGCAAAGAGTATGTTGACTTTGTGTCAGAGTACTCAGCAGGAATTTACGGCCACTCTCATCCCACATTACAAGCTGCTGTCCAGGAAGCCTTGAAGATAGGAATCAATCTCGGCGGTCTAACTGAGCACGAAGCAACTTTTGGACGCTTGATACAGCGGCGATTTCCCAGCTTGGAGCGCGTTCGATTCTGCAATTCAGGAACAGAGGCGAATCAGATGGCTATCGCGGTGGCGAAATTTCACACGCAGCGAAATCAGGTAAGGAATATCTTTTGACGCATTTGTGAAAGCTAGACCTGATTTTAAAACCCAATTTAGGTGGTAGTATTCAAAAATGGCTACCATGGAGGAACTCTATCCTTCCACCATGAACACGAGCCAATGAACATCCCACACGACTTCATCGTCGCCCCATACAACGACATCGAAGGTACCAGAGGTCTCTTAACAGACAGAATAGCAGCCATACTTGTAGAACCCGTCCTCGGGGCAGGAGGATGCATACCTGGGAAACGCGAGTTTCTTCAATTCCTGCGGGAGGCAGCCACCAAGATCGGCGCCATCCTCATCTTTGACGAAGTCATGACATCGAGATTGCACTTTCATGGGATCCAGGGATACTTCGATATCATACCTGATATGACAACTCTAGGGAAATACCTCGGTGGAGGATTCACCTTTGGTGCGTTCGGTGGAAAGCAGGAGATTATGGAGAGGTTCAATCTTAATGCTTCGACTGAAGCTGGGGTGCAGAGCCTGACACATTCAGGGACTTTCAACAACAACATCTTCACCATGACGGCCGGGATCGCGGCCTCGAAGTTGCTTACCGAAGATATTTTCGCGCAGATGAATGGTATTGGTGATTTGTTACGCGACGGCATTAATCGCATTGCCAGCGAGAATAGCTGGGGGTCAAAGCTGGAGGCTACAGGATTTGGGAGCTTGGTGGGCGTTCATTTCCAAGGACCCGAGAGTGAGGTGTTGCTCAATAGTTTCTTCTTCTACTTGCTGGGGCATGGTTTGTATATCGGAAAGAGGGGCTTCTTCTCTATCAACATGATTCACGAAGAAAAGCACGTTAGGCTGGCACTTCAGGCGATAGAAGGCTTTGTTAAAGAGTTTGCACTATAATTGATATTTTCTTTCTCCTCGTCTGCTTCTGACGAATCTAGACCACACCCAGGTCGTTACCGTATATTCTACTTAATCATGAAGCCCCTCCTCAATAGGCTTTTGTAACATGTGAAACTCGCTTAAAGGTAAACCAAAACCGGCCTTTTCTATCCTCGATTCCCTCCGGGGTCTGGCCTATCGCTAAACTCCACTGCATTGGGTCCTTGAAGACCACCCCTCCTGGGGTTACAGAAATCGAACAGCGAAGACGACAGAGTTGATACCCAGGCACTCGGTCCAAGCCAAGGTCGCACGGGTGAGCTTTTAGGTCCACCTGCCGGTGAGAGACCGATCATCTGTGTCCACGGCATAATTTTAGAGCCAGATAAGATGCATGCCTAGCTAGCATATTGGTGCCGAAACAGAAGCTGCAGCTGGGGACTTTAACACAGATCAACAAAAGAATAGTTGCTATCTTGAGAGAGTGGCTTTTTTGCGCATATCTGAATTTGAAAGATGCCCCTAGTTACTTTAAACCTTATTAAGTAATATAATTTATTGATTAATAAAAACCTCTCTTACTATCTAATGAAGAAGTTATTTTTAATACATTAACGTGTGCTCATATATAAGAAATCTTTCTGTCTCTCTCCACCGCCTGTGAACCAAGTGTATCTAGATCTCAAATTACAGCTCCTGATGTAGTACAAAATCACATCCTGTCCATGATTATAGTTGCCTCGGGTCCGAAGATAGCGAAAGTTGGGAGCAGGCTTTGTGGCTATTGCGTATTGGTGAATGGGCAAATTCTGTGGACTCTAGTGAATTCTCTTGCTAGAGCAGCTTAACCAATGTCGGCATCTCGATATGGGCATTTTGAATTCCATCTTCGGTCCTGAGATCTTGCTGCCTTACCCTGAGCTGTAGGTGAGCAAATATGAACTAGGCTGAGTGCGTGCGTGCAAAGAGGTGAGAAACGGTGAACAGGGGCCTATATGTTGAATTATCGGAATAATTTAGCTGTACGGCACCGCGAGTGAACTGCTCGGCTTGGGAGTCCGTCTAGTCGCCAGCAGGTGCAACTACCGTCAATTATGGCTTTCCGCTCATGGGAGTGGCGAGACCACAGATTTGGGATCTTGTTCTCTGCGTTTGAAGGCGGATGCAATGCCATTCTAATCATACCGTAACGGATATCGAAGGAACATTTTCCGCACATGGTTGTATTCATTGTAAATGGTGGTTAATTGCTTGAAGTTTCCTGACTGTTAGGGTCCACGATGCTCTTTTGCACCAATTGATGCCACATCGTCCGTATCGCACTATGGGACACAATATTACTTACCGCAAAAGAGTTTGCTTTTTACAGTTCAACGGCTCCCGTTTCAGCTCGCTGAAGGCGCTTTATATTGCCCTTGGAGGAATTGTAACAAATTGGAAGAAGCGAAAGTCTATTCTTTCCTTGCTCGCTTGGATGGGCCAGGAATACACTCTGATGATAGCTCCCTGGAATCAACATCCAACGCCTTTTGCCCGACAAGAGATCGTTTGTTGTTGGTAGAGCAAGCTTCTCTTTCTCCACCATTGAGTCTTTCGCGATGGGGCATCTCCGTCACATGAAAGTCCTCCGCTTCCGCACTGTCGAGACACTGTTTAATCTTACCCAAATCGGACTCTTGATAACCATGTACATCTCGCAAGTGGTCCAAAAATCCCTCAGAGGTGTATAGCTCGGAGCATTCACTTTCGTTACAATGCCACTCGGCTCTTTCTCTACTCTTTTCCTTTCCTTTTCGACGATGATGGATTTCCAGCTCTCTGGCTAAAGACTCCCGCGCTCTTACCTGCATCTTCTGTTGCACAGAGCCCTTTGCAAGGCTAACCCAGCTCGGTAAAGGCAAATCCGTGTCTTCGTCACAAGTCCGCATCGACTTGAGCTCAGGTTTAACATCGTAGATTGACCTCCAATCCAAGAGGTAGTTGTCGTCGCAAAACTTGTGCCACGGTTTCAAATGATCAGTCACAAAAGTTCTAAACTCCGTGATAGCCCATAAATGGATCTGATCAATAAGTGATAGAAGCTCCCAAGCCGCACGCTCGTTGGTTACATAAGCACTCCATATTCGCTGAAACATCTATATGAATTTAGTCAACCTCAGAATATATTATCCGCAAAGTTTACCCACATAGACATTTTCACTCATTCCCTTCGTTCCTCTATATTCACTCACTTGCCGCGGACGCCGGTATCCAACTAGTAGGTGCCAGTAAGCACCAAATGATGTGAGGGCGAAAACCTGATATTGATGGCTGGTCTTTGTCTGATATACTTTAGAAGAGCCAACTGGCCCAGGCGTACGCACCAAATTATCAAGCATATCGAGGTAGCAAGCTCCTGCCTTACATGCTTGATGGCGCGCTTCACGGCAGTCTCCACTCCAACCTTTTGCTTCATATACCGCAAATGGGAACACGAGGTCAGTTTCCCCCCATTTGGGATCGCACAACAAGCCACACTTCCGGTGTAGCAAAAGCTTTTCCAGCTTTTCTCTGCTCAGCTCGTCTGCTTGAAATGGCCAACCATCAGCTTCCCCCGAAAATGTGGCGAGGCCGAATGTTACGTCAGGTATCCGATTCACTACAGTAGATTTACCAGTGAGAGTCAGTTGAACTGAGTGAGTCTCTGGCTTCAAGGTAACGTAGTCACGCTTGTCTCTATCGTTAGGGTTAGTATAATTACTGTTTTTCATCTAGTTGGGGAGTTAGTCGTACAACTCCAGACAGGGATCATTTCTCATCTGATTAAAGACATCAGCCCAAGCATCGGCTTCCCACGCGTATTCGCTCTTGTGCCGAGTCCCATTATCTATGTTATGCTCCACGGCAATGCGAGCTCGTCTCCTCCTGTCCCCTTCACTCGGATCCTCCCAGTCGACTTTGTCAAAAGAAGGAACCCACACCTTGCGATCCATCGTTACTAAATCCGGTCGGTACTTGTGAGAGTAATATATTCCTCGGGCATTCAGTGCATACTCTTTCCCGTAATTGTCAATCATGTTAGGAGGGTAGACCATCGTCGGATTAAACGCCCTAAATATTAATCAGGATACCGATTAAAATAATTTGGCATCAAAGGAAACGCTTACCGACCATCATTAGCGTATAGAGATTCAATTGCAGTTCGTAACTCTTCTTCCGACCCTGTAAAATTCTTCATATCCACGGCTCGTGGGTGTTCAATAATATCGAGTATGCACACAAACTGCTCCCTCAACCACGGCAAATTGGCTGCCTTAAATGACTCCTTCTGTTTCTCGCGGTATTCTTCTCTATACTCCTTCATAGTCGTTTGGGCCGAAACCACTGGCGCGTGTTTCGGGTGCATGCTGGATGATTCAACAACGTAGTTATGGATTGTACAGTACAAGTGCAAGCCTCACTGTCACCAGTTGTCTATCTTCGTTAACTAAACTGATACTTCAACCTAAATTTCAATTCATTCAGCAGCGGAGGTTGAGTTAATATTTGTATCTAGTATGCGCAAATAGAATGAAGTGAGGCTGTTTTAGGTGGCAATGCAGCCTATGACTCACAAGTTAACCTAATTATGCATCCTCATTCTGCCTTACGAAGGTGTGGTGATGTGCATGAGGAGGTATGCCTATCTTATTTTTTCAACGCATGCTGCAAAGTGTATTGGTTGGGGAGGAAAGGACCCATGTCCGCCTTCTAGGTTGAGCTACGGGATCGCACACTGCGCTTTGTGCATGTTTTAGTGACAGCAATCGCAACCAAGCCTCTTATTAATCGCATAGAAAATTATGAAAGTTGGCAATTTTGTTTATTGTAGTTTGTCTATTTGGAAGTAGCTTGCGGTATCTCTCAGGCGAGGGGCGAGCAGCCGAGACTGAGCCGGCTAGAGCAAAGTGTCAAGATGCTGCCCAGCGTGATATTCCGAGGTTGAAACAAGAATTATATATCGGTACCTTTTTATAACAATGAATTAACCAGTATTTTAGGTTCTACATGGAATAAGATTATCTCAAATAAAGTTTATAATCAATCATGCCTTGGGTTTTAGCCCGACATTCGCTCACCGGGCATGGTGGAATCACACAAAAACAATACATCAAACACTCTAATATCACTATCATGGAAGAAGACCTTTGCAAATAATCCTTCCCAAAAAAAAATCTTTATGAATTATTGTATAATATCAAGCGATGTATTTCCCCAATCTATGATGCAGGTATGCCAGGCTCCTATCCATGTGGTTTACCATCTGACTTTTCCCTATTCTACAAGTTTTAATTCCTACACGTCTTCTCTTAAAAAATAAACCAAAAGAGGGAGAACCAGTGCTTGAACTCTATCTGGTAGATATCCACTGTCGGACTCAGCAACCGATGATCGGGAAAAGGTTCCCCCCAAACACATGTTCAACTCACTAGCCTTGTCCATAGTCAGATCCGCCATATCCACCAGCGCCTCCTTCACTTGGGCCGCCTCAAGTTCCGCTTCCGTACCGGTAGTCTTGCAACTCTCTGATGTCGCCTCGTCCTCGGGCCCATCTAACTTTTGCCTGTGTAAGTTGCAATATCAAGAGCTTCTTGGCACCAGCATTCAGCTGGATGTCAGGCTCAGTTATATCGGAAGTACTCTCACATGCATTGAGTATAGGATGCGCTGCTACCATCGTATCTACCGCACTTTTTTTGGCACTCATGGGCAAGCTCGTCCATGTTGGGACTTCTCCCGAATCGCCCATTAACTTTCCAGCCAGCGCCTGTGCAGTTTGCTATGAATTTAATATAATTAGTAGAAGCTAAAGAGAAACCAAGATAAATGTAACTTACTATCAGCTTTCCGTATGCTAAATAGCCACCCGGATCAGTTATGCCAATTTTGAGCAACTTTCGGAGTTGAAATACCCCGGCCTTCAAAGTTTCTCTAGACTGGAGTTCATCGGTGGAAGTAGATGACTGTCCCTCGTGTTGATGTTTATTGTACGAAATTGTTGCCCTCTGTAGCAGATGGAGGACAGCCCCGTTAACACCATTATATGTCCCTGCGTTGTTGAAGTTGACGTAGGGATGCTTCTCCAACAGAAACTTCTCAGCCTCTTTTTTTTCGTCAATCGTCAGACTAGAAAATACTATCTTGCTTCCACTGGCTCTGTTTTTAAGTATATCGGATACTATTTTTAGTCCACTCTTCTATTCATTTAAGAAAATCAGCCAATGTAAAAGCGGAGCATTCCGGAGTATTGCATCAATCACAACATGTCCTTAATGTAGTAGTAATCTAACTTACCCCAACGGCGACCCATGCTTCACGGGATTTGATCCCCAATACGCTTCGGACATCTGAGGCAATGCTTGAACTAAAGATCTGAGGTTTCTCTGGCCGGTTTAGCAAAATCCTCCTAACCGGCACAGTTGGCCTTGGCTTATCTCCGCTTACATTCCCATTCCCTATAAGTTGAAGCCTGCGGCGATAGTCGAATGCTTTATATAGAACGTATGCAGCTGCTGAATTGCAAGACGTATGTTTAATGATTTTTGAATCTTCGGCAGCGAAGGTGTAAATATTTTTATTGAGACCCTCGCATAAACCGGCCACAGCATCCGCCCTAGCTTCAATACTAAACTTGCTCCAAACTTTCGGTTTGGCGGGTATCCAATTCGAGGGGTCCAATTCCAGATTATACATTAAGTATTCTGCATCGATCTGTCATTCGCAAAGGAAATTAGTTCAAATGTTATGCTGATCAAAGCTTAGGGATATTTGGGTTCTGGTCCCAACAGTACTTACCCGCAAATTTTGAAAGCCTTCTTCACTTATCTTCAACTTATCACAAACATCGGAAACCTTATCACTGAGTTTAATAGTAACAAGGGAGTCAACAGGAGCAAGGCTATCTGCTCCAATTGGCCTTTCGGACCTGGAATTTTCATCCTCGCGGTGCTGTGTATCAGACGTCTGTTGTGCAAGATTCGATGCACTAGTGGAGGCATGTGGAGCATCAGAGCCAACACCAAGAATAGAAGGATCAATAAAGCTTGGTTGCTGATCAGGTGTAGAGCTCAAAGATTCGCGTTGTGGTGGCTCCTCAGAGAAATCATCAATTGTTTCGTCCATTTCACATATAGGACATTCAAATTCATCTTCGATGAGATGGACATTTTTGCTAACACCTTCCTCAGCTCTTGGACAAGCCCATTCTATATGTGGTCTTTTATCTCCGTTTCTTTTGCCAAATATGTATGCCGAAAATTTCGGGTAGCATAATTCAGGATTCAAATCAGGGACAATATGACCGCAAGTATGTATCATATCGTAGAAGATGCACATTTTTGCTCCTTGGTTCCTTGTGGAACTCCTTTCCGTTATGAACAATCCGTAGTTGAGTTTTGATCTGATTCTTGGTAGGATTGATTGATTATGATGAGAAGAATATTTCGTATTCTTGGTGTTTGAATTGCATATTGGTTTTTGATAAAGAAGAAAAGATCCAGATAGAAAAATTATGCTCCTTTATGTGAAAGCTTCCTCTCCCCTTCCGGATCCCAGGAATCAAACATTCCCAGATTTCGACTCACAAAACAAGCCAAGAAACCTCTTTCGCATTCACGATTGTGAGTATTGCAAGCCTAATCCTGTGACTGGCTCAGATTCAAGATATCCCAAAAGATACCATGGCTGGGCGCAGGTGAATACCGTAGCAAGACAATACAGTGGATATCCACATGGTACAGCGCCGCGCGCCGCGAAGTAATGGTCAAACCTCAATTTCAGGCTCCGACCAGTAATGGCCATTCAAGAGCAACCAGCTGGCCACCAGCGACGTAGCGACGCAGCGGAACACTGGACAGTATAATCACCGCCACCACAGGATGAAAAATCCAGCAACGAGATCCTCCCAAAAACACCAACCGCAAGCTCGCTCTCGCACGCCGTCCCAAAACCCCACCACGCCACATGTTAACATACCTATAAATCGGACTCGTAGCAAAAGCCGCCAATCCACGCTGCTGTGCACCAACCTCCACCATCTACTCTACAGCTTCGCGCCGAAGCCCAAGGAGGAAAGGAGGGGGAGGAAATACCACGATATATGATTATCGTATGTGCGTGCACAACACATAAAAAAAAAGCTCCCAAGAGCGAATACACGCATCACCCACTCCCAAACGCGCTTAAAACTCGCTCTTCCCTCACCTGCCTTATACGGTCCCCTTTCTCCGTTTCACAAAAAGTTATACAAAGAGTTGGGAAAAAAAGGGGGGTTCCCTCGCTTAATTTTGCCCCGCTCTAATGGCCACCACCACGGCGTATAGAAACTGAGTTATGAGCCTCCAAAGGAGTTCATGCATCTCAATGAAATACCAAAAAAGATGCAGAGCCAAGAGGTATATATCTTTGACCCCAAAAG
The DNA here is from genome assembly GCA_918026815.1 of Chalara sp. BL73. NCBI lineage: Eukaryota > Fungi > Ascomycota > Leotiomycetes > Helotiales > Chalara > Chalara sp. BL73. The sequence continues at coordinate 75,450 of CAKJVC010000085.1, read as the reverse complement.
CAGGGAAAGCGTAAATTTCGCCTTACATATTCAAGTTACAGTTACTTATTTATCAAAAGTGATGCATTCAATCCTTCTAGTCTCCCGTGTTTTGTATCCGATTTCCACATACCCGCCTTCGACCTGTCAAAAATCGCACGCCTAAATATAGTCACAAGAAAGATAGTATTTTGCTTTCACCGATCCTCACTATCGACCCTCACGTTCCCTCTCCTCCACATCCACTTATGATCAAACCCTGCAACCAATTAGCTCCGCTCTCGCCATACCAAAGGAGCAACAAACATGTCATGGAGGGGAACATACCTAAACAATGCAATAACCTGCGGATACACATTTTGGTTATCTGCATAATACGCAAGGGTACCGCCATTTTGCGTGATCATATTGGTCGTGCCGACTGTCGCAAGGCAATAGACCGTGACCCTCGTGTTAGTGCCCTCCAAGCTGAGGATATTCGCTTGACAATTCTCCGGGCCCGGATTGTTGGAACATGTCGTGCTCCAGTTGTCGAAGAAGCTGTACAGCCCAGCGCCATAAGCCAGGATATCTTGGGACCCGACGATTCGAAGACCCCAGGCACTTCTGCAGTTGCCGCCTATGCCAGATGCTGCGCAGCTGGCCACAAGGTCCGGATCATGCCACGCGGTGTTGACGGTGAAGGGTGTGGGGGCCTGTGGGTTGGGTTGGTAATAGGGTGTTTCGATTTGGGCGAAGCCTAAGTAGATTTTTTGGGTATTGTAGAGCTGGTATTGATACAGGGTGTTGTGTTCAACGCCGGTGCCTACCCTGTTTTGTGAAAATTGAGTGTTAGTAGATGTCGCCAGCGTAGAGTATGGGGAAAGAAGGGAGAGAGACAAACAGCCAGATGTTTCCTGCTGTGCTTTCAATGTTGAGACCACGTCCAACGTAGACATCGATTTGCTGAAGTCCTTGATCATCGACTAAAAGATTGTTAGTAATGTGTGGTGAATGAGTATGAGAGACGAATAAGACATATCAGTCCTTGAGCCACTCACCATCATGATCGGCCGTCCATAGCCAAACATTCTCCATATAAAGCCCTGAAGCGCTGGTGGTGACCCGCATGAGTTGATATGCTCCAATACATGCTGTCCTGACCACAGTCGAGCTTGGTTGCTTCAAGCACTGCGCAATCTGCAAGTTACTGCCAGCTATGCCGCCGACGCGTGTATGAACATCCCACATTCCGCTTGGGGTTCCGCTTGGTGATGCAAGATTCCATTCAATCAGGACAGCACCTTGCTGTTGACCTTGACCGGAGACAATCATGTCGCTCCACTCTACACGGCCGGTATCTCCTGCATTTCCAACCTTAACAACCGGCCTAGGGTTGTTCATGTCGTTGAAAAACGACCCAGAGCTCAAGATCGTGGCATAGCCTTCACCCACGATTCTAGCACCGGCTGGAATGAAAATCGTACTCGTAACCTTGTACATTCCACAATCAACATAAACGATTTGACCTGCGCTAGTCGCCGCATTGATAGCGTTCTGAAGCGCCGCGGTATCATCTGTGTTTGCATTTCCAGTAGCCCCGTAATTACGGACAGATACGAACGATGCGACACCTAGAGTGTTATATTGAGGCTTTGACTGGGTGTAGTATCTCCCATTGCTACCTAGTAAAGATGCGGGGCGAGAGACGGGAGTAAAAGAGCCTTGGAACCGCTGTGGGCCGTTGGGTGTATATCTGTTTCCTTGACCCCAGGCTTGGATAAGCAGAGTTCCTCCAGCCAGAACGGTGGCACCTGCAGCTTGAATGGCTGTGGGCACGTTGTTCAGTTGCACATTCTCGACGATCAGACTTCCGGCCGTAGCGGGGCTAGATGTTGTAGTGAAAGATGTGGTAATACCAATCGGCGTGTTCGTAATTGTGCTATCAATCATAATTACTGACCCAACGTTTTGAGCAGAACTGCCTCCAGCGGTGATGTCGAGGCCGATTCCGCAATTGTTTATGCTGATGCCTTGATAGACCCATCCCCAGCTCCACAACTGACTGATAGCGGTTCCGCAGCCATTGAATACAAGGTTGCGCATGGTGAATTGTTGATTGCCGATGGATGCTCCGACTATGCCTCCATTGAAGGTTAAGTCGGACAAAAATCCAGCAGATCCTATACATCACGTGCTTAGTAATTGCGACACCAAAAGAGGAGATCAAGGCTTACCGCTTTCACAGAATAAACCTGTGTGTCTGTTCCCTGCATCTCTGCTCAACTCAAATACAATGTTCTGAAGGCTTGTAGCTTGCGAGGTTGGCCAATGGATACCAGTCGCCTGATTGGCGGAGGGGATATTTCTTGTATCCAAAACAAAGTTTCTGACCTGCCTCAAGAACACATTGGTGCTGATCCAGTTCAAGTTTTCAGTCCAATATGGATTGCCGTCTATAATACCAAATCCTTGGAAGTCAGCTCTGGCCTTAAGCACTGGTGGATTGTTGGGATTTCCAATGAGCTGCGTGAAATAGAAGTCGATGATAGAAGATGAGAGTAGATATGTTCCAGAGGGGAAATAGACTACTGCTGGGGTTGTACTAGTGGTGGTACAACCACGTCCACAACGGCCTCCGGCGCTGATGGCAGCATTGATAGCGGCAGTATCATCTGTGACACCATCACCTATACAGATTTAGTCTTTACTCTTTGGCACAACATGACCTTTTACATACCTTTAGCACCATAGTCTTTCACGTTTCGATAGACTGAGTATCCTGCCGGCCCAGTGGCAGCAACACCTCGATGGGCGATCTGCTCATACCAGTAAGGTGTGCTTGATTGTCTACACTCCACATCATTATCACGGGTGGTTAAGTTGGCATTAATATTGCTTCCGTCATAGTTGAAGTACTCGCTATACTTGAGCTTAATCTCATGTACAACCTCCGCAACCTCTGGGATTTCGAACTGGATCGCTTGACCCAGGACTAACAGAGAGAGGAAAATTAAGAAACGAAGCATAGCCATTATGCACAACAAGATGTACAAGAGAGAACCGAAATCTGGCAAGGGAGAACAGAAAACGACCAAAGGAAATGGGCTGCCCCGGTGCTTCTTGTATCGCCAGGATGGAGCATTGTTGCACGCTCCTAGTCCACGTTCCTGTTACATCGAAGCAAGGCAGCTGAGCAAAAATCTTCATCTTGCCGTCCGCGATTCGGGCCATCTTGGCTGGAATGACAGTAATGGCTTCTTGTGAGCGTGAGAAAAGGAAGCGCTGCCGTGCCAAAACCATCACGCTTAGTAGCGAGCAGCAAGCCAACAAGCCAACAAGTCTCGGGACTGGTACTTCTTTCGCGACGCGTGAGGTGCGCGGGTGGAACCATCCCTCTCGGAAAAAAGAATGTCCACGAACTTTAGATCTTGGACGAACGATACGCGCCCAAATGCCATGCACGTAAATTACTACTACATGCACCGTCGCATGGGGCTGGGATCGGTAGATGGGCGAGGAGGGGGAGGAAAGGGACCGAAATCGAACCGAATACCAGTTCACATGCCCAGCTGAGGCTGGCATCCTCAGTGGCCATGGGCATCTCAAGGTCAAATCAGACGCGCCAAGTGACCGAGACAAAAGGGCCTTTGTTTCTACTATCATGACAGGAATAATGGAGCAGCAGGTACGGGGAGGAGGTGGGACATCATCATCTGTGGGAGGACCACTAAGACATGACGATATATCATGGGGTGTTGTGTGAATCTGGGGTATACCAGGAGGAGGAGGCTGATGGGGGATGATGATGAGGAGAAACGTTGCACACCTGATTGCGGGGTACAGGGTATGTATTGCAGCGTGCGTGCCAGTGCCAGTGCCAGTGCCAGCACCACCGGGTCCGGTAGATTGGAGGGGGGGGAGGGTTGTGCGCAGGAACAACGCGTCAAGTGGCATGTGCGAAATATGATAAGCTGGCAGACCCCGATGAAAGTGACGAATAAATATGGTAAGCGTTGTCAAATAATAATAGGGAATAGACATTAAGTTCAGCACCGCATGTTAGTAATAGCGCTGAGGGAGACTTGGCAGGGGAGAGGTCCACACGTGATTCATGCCGGAAAGGAGATGGGACCAAGATAGGCAGGTCAAGGCAAAAGCCCACCGAGTAGATCGTCCGAACAGATGGGACACTCCAGTCCCCGTCTGCTTCAAGTAGAGTAGAGCCCAGCATTCGTTCATGCATGCATAATATGCCGGAACTGAACTGTATTCTCAGGAGAGACTCCAAGGCATGTGACCAAAAAAAGCGGCAATGATCTACACTTGACCTCTGACCAAAATCCAGAGAAGGAACCACACATATCCTTCCCACAAGCAACCCAGGACACCTTGTGTGATTGGGTTAATCTATTGGTTGTAGAACATGGTTCATCCTTTGTAGCCTGGATATCTGAGTTTCTAATAAGGACCATTTCCTGTATATATAGAGATAGATAGAGATATATAGAGATATATAGAGATGAGAACTATCCCAAACCTTGGGCCTAGCTCGGCTGGCATCCAGTGCCGACAATGCTCTCCGCTTCGTCGTCCATTGTAAGATCAATAAGCTCGACAGTTGGAATTTCTTTACCTTGATGTCACAATGGCTGTTCTTGATAGTATTCTGAGCTCTTCATGATTTCGAATTCCTCGCTATTGTCATCAACATCACCTGAGCTCTCAATTTCATCGATGGTAGCTTGGTCGTTGCCCATGATTTCAACATCGCCATCGCCATCTTCAGTACCCCAAAATTTGTCCATCACCTCCTCGTTGTCGGCTGCACCTTTATCGTCGCGTTGCCTGGGATTGTAGTCACGATTCTCTGTGGCAGATCCATCCTCTGATGCCTCTTTTGATACATCCCCACTTTCACCAGTATCGCCAACTCCCTTTGCGCCTCCGATACCTCCCTCCCCATTCCAATCTTGCTCCTCGTCACTCTCGCCTCCTTCCGCACGCTCCAGTCTCCCAATCTTCGCCTTTAAACGCCTAATCTCTTCATTCGCATCCAAGATGTACATCCTCGCAACTCGCATAACCCTCCCTGCACGCTTCTCCTCACTCATTTGCGCAATGTTCTGAATAGGCATTATGTACGGATTCCCATGTACCTGCCCGGTGGGATGCCAATCGTTCCATCTTACCGTGTCGAGGACCTCGTGCAAGTGGCGAAAAAGGGCGATTGAGGTTGTGAACGAGAACCAGCTGGAGCTGATGGATCGGGTGACCCAGCAAAAAGAGATCGGATTCGAGGGCTCTGAGGAGAGGCTGCAAAGGAAAATTAGGGAGTGATAAGTGGTTGGCGTCCTGGTGCCATGATTGCCGTTTTGTGCTCCATGGATTAAGGGGCTGATGACTCGACAGATGGTTGCTCAATTTAAGTTTAGGAAAATAATTGAGCTTAGCGAAGAGTTTAGAGCTCTGGGATCAAGTTTTCGGAGGTTTCTATTACTAAATATGGGTACATAGTGCTGATATGAGTCGGGTCTTGATGTGACGCAGATTTGCAAACAAAGCCAGCGCATATGCAAGAAACCCGAACAGTGTCTCCAGACTTTTCAGTGAGTTGTAGCTCGTACGTATAGACAGCCTATTGATGATTCAAATATTGACGCAATTTGAGTGCTGAGGATTATGAGAGTTTGCTTTCCAGTTGGGATCTGATGTAAGGGTCGACGTCAGTGGCAGCTATACAATAGTAAATCAAAATCTTACATGAAAATACGGAGTTTTGAGATCCGGGTTCATTACTTACCATGCCGATCGCAGTGTCCAAAATCCATTAACCCTTAGTAGTCCCAACTAGGCCATAAGACTGTAAGACAGATCTTACCCAGGGGAGCATACTCGGTGTGAATTTTTCCTAGAGTGAAGCTCGTTAATTATTTTGAGTTGATCTGATCTTTTATTTATTAGTAGAACTAGATGTGTGGTACTGAGGCGACTTGAGTATTTAAGAAAAGCATTAGTGTTTTACGGGAAAGTAGATTGTTGCAGCTTGCAGAGACCGAAAGTTGCTCGCTACTACAGGATAATCATACTTGTAGAGTAGTCTTGTGTTTCATCAAAGGAATTCCTAGGCGTGCATAATTTGAATACTGTTAACAAGTTTGTTTGGAGCTCGAGGCACAAAACATCGCACAGTGAAGGTGGAGTTGGGATATGAAAGGTATGTCTCCATTACCGTGTGTAGAATAACTTCCCTCTTGAGCATAGAAACTGTTTCATTGATTTTACATTAATGTTGATAGGCGGGTTAGAAATTGATAGACTAAGGTGCAAATGTAACTTGGCTTCCGGCGTAGCTTACATTTAAGCGAGCAAGTGTCAGAAGAGAAACTGTGGATATTGCTAAATAGAGATAGGGTTCTAGATGGCATCTTTAGCGCGTAATGGCTGTTCAGTGTCAGTGTGCGAGGTGGAAGTGCAAGAGTGCTTCAAAAGCACGCTCGAATGGCCCCAGGGAGAATTGAACCTGTGACGAGCTATAACTCTTGACAAGTAGAGTTGTAGCTCATGAAGTCAGTCTCTGTGCTTAGTTGCTTATATATATATATATATATATATCCGAACACGGATATCCTTGGTTAATTTGAAGTTGGAAGGAAGCAGCGATATTGAGATTTTGAAGCAGAGCTGGGGCTGGGGGGCATATCTTTTGAAGTTGGTTGAGGGATTTGTTTGCACCTTCCAAAACTAAGTCCACTGACTCGTAGATATATTTCAGTTGCAGTGCTTGTTTCTTCTTGAACTCTAGAGTTCTTAAATAAGTACAATAATGACGAGAATGAGGTGCTGTGTTTGCTCACTATGATAGAGCACAGGTCCCGAGCTCAAAAGACCACCATATTTACAACATGAGAGTGCAACAGATCCGAAAAAAGTGTGACCTGCTAGGCTTTTCGAGACTTCGAAGAGGAAGAGAGATGGCGACATAATACATATGACACGGCTCGATTGCAGTCAGTTGTGCAACATTTGAAGTTCCGATAAATACATAGGGATTACAATGAGTGTGGACTTGTAGCTACAGTCAGACATCCACAATATCAATGGTTTTGAATTTTCGTGGCTTTGTAATACACTCCTTTACTGAAAGACCCAGATATATCAAAGAGCATGCTATATACAATGCAGCCCATCGATCACAATCTATGATGGCACCTATTACCATCTCAAAAGCAAAACAAACGAATTCTCTATACAGCATTCGGTAATACAAGATATCATAAAGGCAAAACTGATGGCAGGTGAGGGTTGCATTGACTCAAATCATCGATTAAAGCACTTCGCTATATAAACAAATATCCATGAAAAGGCCCACTAGACCAGGACTTACAGGCTGTGGGATGCCAGGTATGCAAAACTATGCCAAATCATCTGAACTTAGCAACACATTCCTGAACTTTGTTGAGAAGGACTTTCTTTCTGTCCTCATCACACCAGCTTCCCTCTATCGCCCCGTCCGCTATATATTTCCAATCATCCAATGATAAATCGAAAGCATTTTGGACTGCACAGTAATTATCCAAGATATACCCACCAAAATATGCTGGATCATCCGAATTTATGCTGAATCGAACTCCTTCGCCCAAAAACTTTCGTATAGGGAGCTCCTTGACGTCTTTTACGCACCGCAGTCGGACGTTACTCAAGGGACAAACAGTCACTAACGTCTTGCTGCTAGCTACACGCTTCAGTAGGGTTTCATCCTCCACTAATCTGATTCCGTGGTCTATTCTTTCGACGTTGCAGATATCCAATGCTTGCTCGATATAGGCCGGTGGCCCTTCCTCCCCTGCGTGCGCGGTTCTATGGATTCCTGCGCCTTTGGCTAACGTGTAAACCTCCCGGAAGAGCTCTGGTGGGTTACCAACCTCGGCGCTGTCCAATCCAATACCAGCAAGTGTGCCATCACTAAAATGACCCAGCGCAGCAGCCTCTTTATATGTTGATCCAGCTTCGGCACCGGACAAATGGCGTAGGAAACATATGATGAGCTTCGAGGTCAATCCAAAATCTTTCTCTGCTCGTGCTTGAGCGGTCTTTAGTCCAGCAACAACGGTACTATAGGCAATTCCACGCTCAGTATGGGCTTGTGGGTCGAAGAAAATCTCTGCATGTTGTACGCCGTCCTTGTGTGCTCGAACAAAATAATCGTATGCGAGGGACTCGAAGTCTTTTTCGGTCAAAAGAACCGACATGGCAAGATAATAGTATCGGAGGAAGTCTTCGAGATCGGCAAATCTTTCGTAACGCGCCTCCAGCGCAGCAACCGACACGAATGATTCATCTTTGGAAGCATCTGGAAGATTTATCTTATTCAATTTCGCCAGCTGAAAGAGGAGTGTGGGTGACAGCGATCCTTCGATATGCAGATGATGTTCGCATTTTGGGAGCTCCTGCAAGAACTGGTGGATGGAAGCTTTGCACATCTTGTTAACAGCCGGGCGAGTGGAAGGAATTGAAGATGCTTGTTAACGGGAATGCGAAGAATGAAGAAGAGGATAAGTTTGGAAGCAAAAATACATAGTTTATTGGCCTTGCTCGTTAAAACTTTTTTCAGAGAATGTGGGACTAGACAGAACAGTAAGTGCGGAGAGGTTTGGCACTGCAAGGACAAGGAGCAACGCAGTAGAGAGATCAAAACGGCAATGCAGATTATTGGAAAGATTAATAATGCTTAGACTTATTGCGGAGAATTGACAAAGAGAAACTGAAGATATTCTTCGCCCAAACGATGAGGTCGAATGTTGGGGTGTTCTGGAAGCCGCCGATTACCGTTAGCTGGGTGGAAGGAACCAGCCTGATTAGTAGGTTTATGGCAGCCTTGCCCGAAGATTAGCCGGATGCCAGCTCAGCCTTGTGTCCTCTCCATTTTATCAACATGCATCGTGTGTTGATCAACCTCCTATCTCTGTGCCGTCAATCTCAAAACTGTGATGCTAAAATTAACCCAGCTCCGTTTTAACTAGTGTTGTGCTTTCTCTTCTGACCCTGCAGCGTTAGTGGCCGTGATGATGATGCGTATTGCTTTCAGGAGCAACAAGAACAAAACAAAACAACACAGAAAGGCACCAATCTCCAGTGTTGCACATATACTCTCTTACCGCGGTATCCTACATGATCTGGTCCTCCCCAACATCGTTCCACGAGAGGGACCCCTGGTTTCTCCTTGGCAGAAACACGCCTGTCGGAATGGATCCTCATGTACAGCGGCTGCTTTCCCCCGTCTAGAGTACCACCGAGCATCTGCAAGCAAGACCCAACCAGCTCTAAGAATTGACAGGCTCTCTCTCGGATCCTTCCCGAGCCTCGCCATATATCCGTAATAAGGTAGCATTCTTTAGCGAATCTGTCTAGTTCAGTGCTGGTTCCATGTTGTGATATCAAACAATTCGGTTTCTAGCATTTTGAGAAGCGCATGCTGCTCCCTGTTCGATTTATTGTATGCTGCGCCAGGAAGGACTCCCTGCTTCACTATTTGCATTTGGCATTGTGCCGCGTGCTGAACAAGAGTTGTTTCAAAGCTGGAAGGTTTTTGAAGTTCACTTGCACTTCTGTTTCGGCAAGTCGTTCTGCCACCTTTCAGATGTCACCAGAGACTTCAGCCCACCGTTTAAGCCCTGTGCGATCTGGAGCATCTAAGATTTCCTCTTGCAGTCAGATATCCGGCTAGCTGGTAACGGGTTTGACATCTGAAACATATTGTTGACAGGCTTATATCAAGGATCTTTAAACGGTTCGCTTAGTTCCCAGCGATGATCTGTCTGATCTGATAGCTCAACAAACTCCGATTAGATCTCTCAGATTCAAAATAGGGATTGCAATATGCTTCTGGTCAACATCAAGAAAATCTGACAAACCAATAATGTGCATGTGACTTGATAGCTTCATACGCCGCCCTCACATGAAAGATCCGCAGCTCTAGTCATTATCTTTCGGCATCGCCAGCGGAAGCTGCTCCAAATTGGAAATCCAAATCCGAATAGTAGGGCCATCTCGGCAAGCTCGCTGTCGATCACACCTTTTTTCCATCTTTTAGACTTTGCTCGACAAAACAATTTCAGCAGGAGGAGGAAGCACGTCGAACGGGATATTCGGCAACCATGAGAGTGATGTTATAGCTTGCTGCGCCGAATTCGTCATCACTAACCCTAATAATGTCTCAGGTCTAGTTTTCAAACATATAGAACCTTCACAAGGTAGGCCGTTGAATCACCAAACTAGGAAAATAACAGTTTCTACATACTTTCTAATTCTGTGGCACGAGTGTCGCATCGTCTCCCCATGATTTACACAAGTAAAAGTTTGCCAGACAGGCAGTGCAGGCGGAGGCGGCTCAAAATCTTGCGCATAACCAGAAATCATGCACAATGACAAAATCAGGCCATCTTGGTGAAATTGCCTCTTTTCAAAAGTCGGGATCCTATCCATATACAGCACAGCTTTCTCCTCGTGTGCAAATTGTTGATGGGATAGACGATCTATCCCCTACCTGCTAGGTCTTCGGAGGAGGGTGGCCCCTGACCTTACAGTATTGTTTAAGATCTTACCGAGTATTGAAACGGCGAACCCCCGTCTGAGCTCTCCCACAGTTGGAGATCCCATGTATCCCAGCCTTTCGAGATCAGGGTCTCACCTCTCATCCAGGAAACCGGGGAGACTCGAAAATAGCTTCTCGACGCCTAATGTACGAACCATTTATCCTAAGGAGATAGCAGAATTGCACGAGCCCCCTCTCTTTTCCGTGATCCAATTCAGGGTCGCAACTGAATGAGCCACGATATGGCATCGACCGCCGACAGCAACAGCGTACGTCTCGCAATCTATTTTAGAAACAGCATTGTAAGTACTTCGTAAGCTTCTAGAAACATGAAGCGAAAACCTTAACAAAATAATCCGAGCAACGGCTCGTTTCCGACTGGATGGCAGGAACCTTCTTCTGGTGACACCTGTCTAGCATTTTTACAAGCGCCAGCCCCGTGTTTCTGCTCTTCTACTGGGACTGGGACTGGGACTGGCTATTAATTACTACTTGTGGAGCATAAGTAGGATCTGGGACAACTCCCGGCAAATTACAATGGTTTCGCAGTCCGTTGACAGCCTTTTCGTATTTCAAATAAGATGCAAGCCCCCTTGGCAAGCAAGGCGTGACATGCCTTTTTTTTTTTTTTCCAGTGGCGGCCGGCAGTCGGATGGCGACGATCTTTGGAGTGTAGGAGGAAGAAAATGTGTTAATGTCTCGACGATCATAATGATGACACGAGTGCGCCTTCTGAGACAACTATCAACGAACACGTCTCCCAAACATTCTGTTAGACATAATCCGAACTTTTATGATTTGCCCAGCTTACACTAGATCGGGCACCCCACGCTCTTCCATCCAAAATCTCCGTTCTTTCTCTCCCCCCTCCACTCGGGCTTTATCTATTTCCACAAGGCTTTAATGCTCGAAAACAAGATCCGCTAACCCACAACAATAAAAGTCGACTCGATTCTTTCTTGCGGCTATGCAGGCATGTCCAAAAAACCGTTTCCACACCACGTAATGCTGCCCCTCATCCATCATGAAGTCTCCAACACTAGTGAAGTCAATTAGGCTCGGCGAACATGTTCACTTTTAGATGCACAGCACACTCACACGCACTCAGACGGTACGTTCCGGAATCGGGATCGCTGTGAAAGTGCACAAAAGCAATACCGTAGCAAATGGAGAACATGGTGGTGCTTGGGATATGAAACACCAGCAAGGTACAGAATTAGCCAACTTCCAGATTGGGGCACGTGGCAGGACGGGGAGGCCGGTTGATATTACATTGTCGAGTATGCGCGGTACGGTACTTCGCTACAGCATGTCTAGTGGAAAGGTCAATGACGTTTCCTCCATATGATATGTGCGCACTCTGCCGCTTCCCTGGGCTATAGGAGTCAGGGTCTTTCAAGGAAGGTTAAACTCTGGTTTCTTCCTGCACGGCAGCCTTGCATACATTTTCATGCAAAATCCAGTTGTCGGTCTTTTATTGCATTGCGGAAATATTACGACTTCCCGTCATCAACACACCCTCCGAGAAAAACCCCTGGTTGGCATTCGCTTCAGATACTCTTACCCAGTGTAAAGCCGTTCATTAGCAGGGGTTGCAGGAGTCAGGCATTATCTGATCACCACTATTATTCCTCACACTAGCATCACACTCCGGGGCGATCCTGGGAGCGGCATCAGCTCTTAAATCTCCTTTCCAGAACCCATGGTATGACTACTTTACTCCGTCCTGTCCAGGTAGCTTGCGATCAAGAATTCCCATTTCTTTCATGACAACGATCCCGAACGTATTGGCTACGCCAGTTGGTATCTTCTTGCTGCGACCTAGAAGACATCTGGACCAAACACGTGCTGTTGCATACTTGACTTGATATAAGACATTTGCCAGCCCGGGTTTTATACCGGTGTCCGATTCTAACGTACGCCTTTTCAACGTTATCTCGAAGCACACCCATCACGCACGTCCTGGGGTCTGGAATCTGTGTGGCCTATCAACTACCCGACTTCTTCGGCATCCAGTGGACCGGAAGCGTACTGAACAGGAAGTACATATGCAGTAACCTGTCGCAGGAACGCGTTCACCACCACCACTACCAGCGTCACGTCCCGAGAAGAGTCGCATGTGCTCCTAGATCATCCGCTGAGTGTCTTCAGTGACCTTGAAACACAGGCTCTGGTACGTATTTAATCTATTTGAGCATCACACCCCTTGTTACTACCCATATTGAGGCGGCTCATCAGTATCGAGCCGTCTTCATTCCGTGCGGATTCTTCTCCGAGTGTGTAATAGTATCGATGCACACCGTATTCTGGTGTACCACAGATATCTCTGCCGACCCGACAATCAAAAAGTACAAAATTGGGAATGTGCAGAGCGGGCTTGAACAGTGAACAGTTAGTTCTGTAATCATTTTGCGAGCAGCTAGTTTTAGTCATTTACCATAATGCTAGACAAAACAAATGACATCCTGAACTTTGGCCCAGTGTAGATATTCTCCTTCTGGGCATGGTTCGCGTTATATCGGACAGGGTGAGCTCCTTCTGCAAATTATCCCTGTTAATGGTCGTTTGCCCCCAAGATGGAAGCTCAGCCTGGTCCATCAACAATTGCTCATCTACGAAGTACATAAAAGGCATGAATGTGGATATCTGGCACTGAAGCACATGAAATTTACTAAGGAAGGCCCAAATTCATATCTGAGCACTTGCTCTCAGATGTGAGTTGGAGATGTCTGAGACTTCGAAGTATCGAAGTTGTTTAGCAACACATTACTCCAGCTTCTTCAATCAGCCTTAATGCGGAAGTCTAATGCTTGTTGCTCCGTTATATACCCTCCCACCCACTTCTTCCCGCATCACTGAGAATTCGTCACCCATCTTGTCTTCTCTCTTCAGCCTTCGGCAATTTTTTTTTCCACACTATATTTATTGTTTTACCGCACCAATAATTTTATCTTCGCAATTCCACATTCAACATTCAACCAACAATTATTCGTCCAAGGAACCTAGCTGATCAATGCCCTGTCACAGACTGAACACTCCTTGGTACGGATCAGCTGCCGACATTTGGTACCTTCGATACTGCATCGTTAGCTTCCGGTGGGGAGATCTAAGCCAGTGGCAGTAAATGCTGCATCGGAACCCAGCAGAATTGTGGTTACATCTACTGCAAGCCAGCAGCAGCATTGCGGATCTACAGATCTTTGGAAAGCTATCATCGCACTCAGTCCCTGGAAACACTACAAATTCTTTATTAAAAACAACACAAACTTCTCTACAACTTCAGCCTCCACAGCTAGATTACGGCACTACTTCCACCGTCTTTTGAGCCGCTGTTCTTCCTATTTGGCAGGCCCGGAGAAACCCGCGCAATGAGGCTGTAACTACAACGTTGATCTCCACTTCCACAATCCTTTATCTCAGACTCAATCATTGGATATATCTGGATAAAATCGCCGAAGCCGGTCATTTATGATGGCGGGGTCATCACATAACTATCCAAAGTCACCTGTTCCTTCCTCAAATTCTTATGATTCTTCTTCATCAACTACTACTTCACCACGGCCTCAAGGAGCGTTCGATGGAGGTCTCATGGGAGCAGCGCCTAGATCCATGAGCGGGCAGCACCTCCCTCATATTAACCTCCCTCCTGGACAGCTCGGACAAGGCTCTTTTCAACATCACTACGGCTCCTCTTCGACGTCTCCCGGTCCCTTAGGAATGGATTCCATGGCTTCTAATGACTCCTCCAGTGGTACTCCTGGGCCTTCCGGTGGGCCCATGACTCCTGGCAACCTCCAAGCTCAGAAGAGAGCCTATCGACAGAGAAGGAAAGATCCAAGCTGTGATGCATGTAGAGAGAGAAAAGTAAAGTGCGATGCTACAGAGACTACGAGCTGCTCTGAATGCTCAAGCCGCAATGTGAAATGTCAATTTACTAAAGAAACAAATAGGCGGATGTCGTCCATCAAGCAGGTACAAGATCTAGAGAAGCAAATCGGACAGGTCAAGCGCGAAAACGCACAATTGCGATCCATGTTGAATTTAAGAGAGGGCCAAATGGACGTTGACAGTGAAGGTCCTTCACAGACCATCATACAACTTCCTGAAATTGGCTCCCACCCACAAAGACGACAACGTCCGCCACCGACACATGATCTGTCAGGTGTGCGGTCCAATATTCGGAACTTTAGTCGGGGAATTTTCAAGCCTCCCGCTCCTTATCGACAGATAGGATCACAGGCACACTTCAACCCGCCTCATCCCGATCTTCCACCAAAGCATTTAGCAGATCATCTGCTTAACTCTTACTACTCATCTATGCATATACTTATCCCTATACTCCATTGGCCTACCTTCGAGCAAGAGTACGATGCTGTCTACAAAGCTGGTACTTTGCGTGATGTTCCCGCAGTGTGGTCGTCGCTCCTTTTTGCAGTCTTGGCGGTGGGTGTCCTTTTTAGCACTGAGCCTAGCATCCACCGACCACAGAAAGGAAAAGAGTTTATTGAGATTTCTAGACGGCTCATAGACTTATGGAACGACGAGTATGTGATCGATCATGCAAGAGCTGCTATTTTGACTAGTATTTTCCTGACTGAGCTGAATCTAAAATCTGCAGCATGGACATGGCTAGCCTCAGCGGTAAGAATTTCACAGGATATCGGACTTCATGCCGAAACAGGACCATGGCCTATGATTGAAGGGGAGATGCGACGTCGAGTTTGGTGGGGCATTTATGTTTGGGATAGACATATGTCATTAGAGCTCGGACGACCACTTCTTATTGAAGACGCAGACTGCGATGTCAGTCTCCCGGCTGCAATTGACGACCATTATATCCACGACGCCGGAATGCTCGTTCCTAACGGCGCATCCCCACTGACCAATTTGATTCTTCCAATCATCCACGTCGTTCGGGCTGTCTCCCAACTCATAAAAACCCTCAAATCACCGATTATTTCCAACTCTACTCTAGCAACCTTCAACACACACTTCGCATCCTGCATGACCGCCTTTCCACCTCCTTGTCAATTGACGGTCAACGACCCTTTAGACCCTCGTATGCTTGCTCCAATATGTCATCTCATGAATGCACGTCTGGTATTACATCGACATAACCTCACTACGTCCTGTCCTCCTGAGGCCCGCAGTGCTGCCATTGAACAATGCATACGTGCTTCCCTCGACTCCGCCAGCCTGTTTGCACGTGCCATGGCATCGTCTTCGTCTCACTCATCTGCGCCTCCATTCGGACCCACTGCGAACGCCATGACTTGCACCCATATCTGGCGGTGCACACTATTTCTGCTCTTTGGTGGACATTTTGACGCAGCTATGACATGTATACGTGCTTCTGCGAGTATATCAACCTTTCGTGACGTCAATGTAGCTTGCGGGCGCAACCTGGCATTTTTCCTCGGCGTGCTCATCGAGAAGCGTCGTGCAGGCTGCATACCGCCTCGAGACATGGACGAGGAGCTCGTGGCATATGTTTCTGGTGATTTACAGGCCAGCACGGAGAACAGCTGGGTCTGGGCTGGCAGCGAGACGGGAATGAACATTGCCGTAAGTTTGGGAGGAGGGCCGTCGAGTCCTACATTATTGGGAATAGGCATGGGACAGGCGGATGGCACCACGGTCTTAACGGAGGCTGAGGCGCGGGATTGGGGTGGTTGGGAGAGGGTTGAGTATCTTGTGAGCTTGCTGATGAGAGAACAAGGTGGATATGGGCAGCAGGCCGGAGGCAGCTATGGGGGAGCAAGTGGCAGTGTACGAGGGCCTCCGGAGCGACATCGTGGGAACGAGCGGATGGCGATCACCAATATTATTTGAGGAGAACTGCTACGAAATAAGGAGGTGGCGTGCGTAGACTGTTGGTACCGAATAATCGAACGAATGACGATTATGGCTACCATTTTGCAAAGATATACGCACAAGATGTCAACGCAATATCATTGGGAGGGAGGATTTTGATCGTGAATACGATCTATAAAAGAACCACAGCACAATTGTACACTCCGACATGATAGGACGATCTTTTGTTGTTTGGGGGGGCGGGGGGCGGGGGGCAGGACGATGACGCCAATTCAACATACGATGCTTTCACAAAAATTTCTTTTGTATTTTGTCTACTTAAAAGTTTTAAAAGGGAAGAGAGCGCACAGCGATGGGCAGTCTGTATTTATGGCACGACACCAGGGATGTAATGCGGAGGAGTATGGTGCGCTGGTGTTATGGTGAAGCGGATACCCATATTTGAGCTGTGTATGTGGAATTTCGGAAGCTGGAGCAGCTTCAAGTATATACATCAAAAGGCGTTAGTCACGGCAGTTCAGAGATGGCTATCTCTGATGCCGATTCTGTGGCGCTGTTGGCATGACCAGAACAGGTGTGTTGGAGGATTTGAAACGATACCCTATGTTATCACGTCGCAGTTCTAATGGTCGATCTGCTTTAGCAACAAGTCATTATGAAGCAGACCCCTAATTTTGTGCGAAGCGTTAGTCTTTGCCGTTGATGCTCTATGTTTCGGTCCGGCGCGATCTAGAATAAATCTAGTAAATTGCGAGGGATAAAAGTTTATCATGAGGCAAAACAGCACGGCCAAGTGGCAGCAGATATACCGTGCCTTCAGGACTCTAAACGCAACAAATATCTGATCCTCTCGTTCAATTGCAAAGAAATCCGTTACTTGAACAAGTTCCTTTTTGGAATCAAGCAGCCTTGGTCGCAGCATACGTCTCATGTAACTTTCATCGAAGCTTGTCAAAACAAAACTGCGCACGGCGGCGTATCAATACAGCGCGAAACAAAGAAATACTGAAGATTTTGGCCTGAGAAATGAATAGAAATTCCTCTGCTCTAAAAAAATCTCGAATTACAACTGATGGGATGATTCCAGTGCTTATAAAAGACAATGCAGAATATAGACAAGAGGAAGGAGGGCACAGAGGACGCCTCCAAGGTGAGAGAGAGGACCGAAGCTCAAATTTTCGATTAAGGACGTGTTCGGATCTTTAGCGAACGGTATTCGTGGAATTGTAAAGCCAGAATCGATTTTGGGAGATCTGTCTGTGGGTATAGCGGAACAACACAGTTTACATCTCTCCCAGCATGACATGGTTGCCAATAATCGCTTTACCTGTATTTTTGAGCCAGCATCGGAGTTGAGCTAGAGAGACGATTTGATAGAGCTCTCAGCTACCTGGATAGCTTCCTCAGCGGTCATGTATTCTGGAATGGTCGATTATCAAGGTGGTAAAGTGGCTCAACCCTTTTTTTGACTTGGATCTATGCAATAACAGGGTATCAAAAAAGCGCCGCCCAATGTGTTATCTAGTTCCATCAATTTCAATATTGTTTGTATAGGTGTATCTCTGCGTTTTGAGTTTGAGCTCCTACAAAGTCCGTCCACATAGCTGATACCAACCATCTACTAGACCCTCTATCAGCGGGCCCGGACCATCATCCAAGTCCAGATTCGGCATATCACCATCACCCGTTCACCAGCTCAGCCTTTCAGATGGGAAATCAGAAAATCCATTCCATTTCTCATCACTCTACATAATCGAGGTATTCCGGACCCATCAACCAACTCAACGACGCTCAACTAGGTCTGGAGCAGCTCTGGGTAAATGGCAAGAAAACCGACCAAACAATGTTCAGATTTCTCGCGGGTGTTAAAAAGCAGAGCGACCACTTAAGGTTTCGAGTCGATGCACTGACTTCTGATGTCGAAAGGCGGATCAGCGCTGGTGCATACATGCCGAAGCCAGCACAAACAGAAAGCGAGGGCGTATCATCAAAGGAGGGCTTGCCAATCGAGAGGGACAACAATTGCAGTGACGGTACGCAGACAGCCGACGAGCAGCAGGCCAATAAGCAAATATTTGACGACATGTACTCGGCCACGGTCCAGAGGGCCGAAGTCTTCGTCACTAAGTCTTGACGCAATCTCCACACAGTCGTGGTGCTTTATAACAGGGTGCCCGTCGATGAAGAGCATAAAGCCAAGCTCCTCGACCGAATACGAAACGTTGGTAGTCTACTTCAGGGCTTGGAGGAGCCGTGTCGAAAGCTGACTGCTTATGATGAGAAATACGAATTTCCTGGCTTGGTCCCAACTCTTACATCGCGGTATTGGCCGCTCCCCGATTGGATTCTGGACTTTTTTTTATGCACAATCTGTGCCTCTTCCTTTTGTACCTTCTTTTCTGCAACATCGTCAGTCACATCTTACGCAGACTCTGCTCATTTCATAGCTAACAAATAATAGTAAGGGGCTATTCCCGTCCGGTCCCCAGAGGCGCCTTCCTTCAGAGCCTGGATCTGGCGCTGGACATACCAACTTTGGATTTTTATCCCCTTCTCCACTGAGATCCTCCTCGCCTGCGTGACCACGCATTTAGCTCAGTTCATTTCCCTGAAGTATAGTGGGCCATCAGAACAGTGTCTCTAGGCAGCCACGATGACTTCTACGGCTTCCGGCGTCCTCAAGGAAAGGTGGAATGATCAGAGAACAGAAGGTTGTGCTTGGATATCTTCGTTATGGCCGTACTGATGCCTCTCCTACCGCTCGTAATACCGAACTTGTGGACCTTTATGCCGGTTGATAGGATTGGGGAAATTGGCTCTGGGAGGTATGTGCCAATACATAGAAATTTGCTTCTCTCGCTCTCCACGCTTGGGGAAGTTCTTTGGCAAATGTGTGGATATTTGCTTTGATAAATATATCCAGAAACTGGGATTGGTGGGGCGAGCTTATCTGAATAAATGAAGCTTGTGGTAAAGAAAGGCTGCATTGCTGATGGATATTTGTCTCAAACAATAGATCGGATATCCCGAGCTCATACGACCAACCACTAAAGCACAAATCTACCGTGATATTCTATACGAAGAAAATAGACAGCACAAACATGCCGTTGCAGCATCCAGCTATAAGAGCGCTGCTAAACTACGGCGACAGCAAGATTGCTGTTTCCCCGTGCAACAGTTCGCTACCTACCCCGCAATATAATACTTTGCATGCGAGGAGCGAAAGAGATTTGCATACCGTGCAGCTCGTATTGAGCGGTTATAGTCAGATACAGTGCTGACATTTCCCGCCTAGGTGGTGGTGCATATACGCGGACTGTGCTCAATACTCAGCCTTACAATAGAGGAAGAACTTTACGGCGCATTGTTACATCACAGAACATCGAGTGAGCACATGGCTATTGTAGCGTGCAGGGCCAGCCTGTGACAGATATAAAATGCGCCTGCCTGGAAATTAATTTCAGGAGACCACAGCCCATCTCAACCATTTGATAGTTTCATACCACTCAAGATGCTCAAAAATAGCTTTTCGGTGCTGCTTCTCACAGCAACTGGACTTACAACTGGATGTATCATCCCTGCCATCGGGCTTCCAAACAATATCACGACGGGCTTTGCAATTCAGGTCCAGAATGCGTCGTTCCCAGTAATCCATAATCGATTTCTGAATCTTTGGTCCTCGGGAGGAGGCGACCAGCAGTAAGTCAAATTGGCACCTCTGCCTTCGGCGGAAGGAGCCAGTCCATTGAGGTAGTTCCGGGAGCTACCAGTTTGGCTCCAGGATCAGTGCAGAGAGCATCTGAGGCTTCACAAAAGAAATCCTGGTTTGAATCGCTGACTCCAAAATAGTCTATACCTGAGTCCGGCCGGAGATTCTGTGAAGGATCTAACGCTTGTCAATGGAGTGATAACCAGATTGCCAATCCGAGCTGTAATCAGTGGAGAGGTGAGTGTTGTTTGATTTATTCGAGACAACATGGACTGATAAAGACAAACCAGTATACCGTCGAGGACAACACCACAAAACTGTTCATGACTGAGCGCAATGTTAGTTGAGCTTACCAAAGCCATTGCCTTCCATCCTTGTTATGCCACTCTGACGATCGTGTTCAGGATCCACGGGCAATATTTGATGTGATATACGGATGCAACCCCGACAACGACCAGCTGCAGCTGCAAGTGAACTTTAAGGCTCGCGATACGTTGCCTGGAGGACATATATGCGTAAGGACTGCATCAGGTGGAAGATACGAGTTCAGATATTCACCGCCAGGCAATACTGGTGAGGCTTTTGGTAGCCCTTCGAAGTATTTTGCTGATCATATTCCCAGTGGTGGCTCCTGTCGATCGACCATGTATAAAGGTGACTCTGGCGGTCATTTCTGCAGCTTAAAACTGACCAAATGATCCCCGGATGAGAGAATGTCAGACCAGATGAATATCTAGCTGGTATGATGCATTTGCCTTGAGCGATTGGATAGTGTCTCATGTGGAGACAGGACTTAGATTAGTGCGTTAAATTTCTGTGAATCCTAATGGAATTCCTATCGTGTAACCATCTCATATCACTGCTTTCCAAGTCATCAACCAATGTTCAAATGAACACGAACGCAACCATAGCTGCATTCGTATCTAATTGAGTGTAACGAGAACAAAGTCTGCCGGCTATATTGTAAAAGGTTTAGGCTCGCCGATATCTCAGCTGAACCCCTCTACATGAGACAAGAAACCAATGTAGTGCAACGGCGCCATATCTTCATGTTTCTTCTCAGTGATTCGCTCAGAGGTCCGTAGGAAAGACGGCAAGCTTACGATTCCAGCCACCTAAATGGCCCTGCCAAGCTGTTGTACCTGCCAAGCAATGCAACGACAGAATACACGACCTGTGTCCGAATCCTCGATTGAGTTTCAACAAGGATTCGAGACGGCTGCGGTATAAACTGGACCAGAGGAGTTGCTGCACCAGATGTCTGTCGCCCAAACGGACTTTGCCTAAACTTATACGAAGGGAAACCGTTGTACTGGCGCGGAAGTTACACAGACAATACTTGGAAGAGCCCACTAAGAATCTTTGTGTAGATCCAGGGGATTGTAAACACCAAAAACATTAGTTACAAAAATCATTTCTAATAATAGCTTTAGAGTGTGGGTGATCCCACAGATAACGTTGCACTGACAGAATGCGATGATGGAACATGGTGTTGTGTGGGACAAGGAATAACTGGGGATGATACAGCGCGTTGTCGGGCAGGAAACGGAATCAGGCTTGCGGCTACAATAGGTGTCAACGAAATCACATTCACGTCTTCGTCTTTTACTTATTTTCCTTATTCCAGTTCTTCGACAAAAGTTTCGACGACAGAACTACCATCTTTATCGTCTACAACCTCAGGCAAGTCGACGCAGGCATCTTCGCCCCCACCTTCTCCATATCCGTCTGAGACGGGTAGTGCTCTGCAGGGGTCGAACGACAATGATTCTAATAAAGGACTGGGCCGCCTCACAATTGGTCTAAGTGTTGGTCTCGGCGTACCTTTACTTCTGGCCATCATCATTCCAGCAGTCTTCATACTCAAGGCGAGGAAAAATAGCACTAACCCCACTACCAAAGCCGCAGGCAGGCGGATATTCTGGTTATCCATCGCTAATGAAACATTCCATCATCGGAATGAAACAGGATCCAAGGGTTAGAGGCTACTCTGAAGCCGATATTAAGCAGCCGCAGCCAGAGGGCAGCTGAGTAGGCCATCGTTGGGCTTCTCTGAGCAGTAGGAAGACATTTATGTTGTTGAGATGATAATCCCAAAATCATAACGTACCATTTGTATATATCCAACCTGATATAACTCACAAAGTTGATTTGGGAGGATAACCTTTTTCACCCCAAAAGGGAGTCCCTTTCTTTTGATCCAGACAGCTATATGCTTGCCCGTCTCAGCATTCCTTCTATTCACGCTAACGCTTTCATTTGGGACAGTCCCTAAAGCTATAACCGACCGCGAGAACCATAGCTCTTCGATCACTGGCACTTTTCCTACTTGTCGTGCTTCTCGAAGGACTATTTATCGAGTTTTCACACCCTTCCTTAGACATATAGCTTGTCTCCTGGGCGTGAGCAGCCAGCGCACCGTACCCACAAACACTGCTTGACTCTCAAGTAGTACTGTTCTCTCCTCGAACTGGTCTCCTGATATACCCACATCACATTCTTTGAGAAGATTATGCAAGCCAATAAGAAATTCCCAGTCGATTTCCCAATCGATTTCCCAATCGCAAAATATATCCTGCTTGTCCTCGCCAAGAAAGATATTATTCATGTATCTGAATATCTCCTTAAGTTGATCACCCATCTTTTGCAAAAAGCCGAGAGCAAGATAAGTAGGACTTATGCTCGTCCTCTCGACCAAGCCAGATGTGCACCACGTTAGCACGACTATAGATATCGCGCATGAGTTGTACCTGATGATTCCGCTCCGCAATATTCTCTTGGTCCACACACAGTGCATCGATCCAGAGAACTTGAGGTTGAGATTCCGAGCGAAGGCAATTTAGTGCCCACCATAAATTCTCTGGAATGCTCACTGAATGATCCTGAAGCATAATGGTTTTCATATTCTCCATCGCTCCCCATTCATATGAGAGAGCATCAAACTTGAGATTCTCCGACGCCAGATGGAAGACCTCTAGTTTGCACTGGATTTATTCATCTCTGGCGCCAGGAAGCACGGTCACAAGCCGCAGCTCCTCTGACTCCTTTTGCAATGGTTGATAAATGTCGGGTGTCTTCATGCTCTAGTTGTGTATAAATCTCCCTGAGAATGATGCGCAGATGGAGCTCATTTATTATGACACAGGAGAAATGCACCATGCTCATGCTGGGTGTTCGCTGCCAGGCATCGAGCGTTCTTGGAGCTGTTGTCACATCCAGGTTACCCGGTGGAGGTGACAATACTACAATGTCAGCCTTGCATGACCCGAAAATGCTCACCGACAACAAAATCTCCCTGGCCAATTACAAATGTGAAGGCAGTGATGTGAGTCACTTGAATATACACCTGCGGCGACCTGCGGAGAAATATGAGGGATTAGTGATAATCAGCAGCTTTGCTACCTTTCTCGTTTTGTGTATTAACTACCTTAACTAGAAATCAAACCCGCACTTGGAACTTGATAGGCTCGTTTTTCGCCCGCAAACCCTACTTTCTCTGGAGTCTTATAAGACTAAATCAAGGATGATCTGGCCTGCCTCTTTTGACATATGGAGCTAGGTGCCTTCGGTGCAGATTTCTGTTATCTGACAGGAAACGCCCTTTCAGCCTCGTACTAGTCACGCAACGCCATATCAGCCTTGTATTTGTAGTAGAAGTAGATATATATATAAACTACCATAAGTGCTGCCAGTTCCTTTTCATCTTTTGCTGTCGGTTTATCCTATCGTTATATTTCTTCTACCGCTTCCAGAGTTCCCCCCACTCCTCCTCATCAACTATGTCATCCAAGGAAGGGTTCATCATCCGCCCTTCGCGCCTCTCTGATCTCCCTATTTTGGCAGCTCACCGTCAACGAGCCTACCAGAACTCGCCCGTGAACAGCTTCCTCACTCCCCATGCCGATAAGTATCCAGAAGATGAACACTGGATCTTGTTGCAACGCTGCCAGAAGCACTTCGTGCAAGTCAATGGGTACACTCTCGTTGCTTGCCCAGCATCAAACCCATCGCTGCCTGTTGGGCATGCCGTCTTCTGCCGGGTAGGAACTGATGCCGCAGCTCGTCGCATTGTCTATGAGAAGGGGCTCTGGAAAAGAGTGTGGCTGTGGATCCTATCATGGTACTTCTACATCACGAGAGCCATTGCGAACCTCCTCTGGAAAGATCGTATTTCTGATGTTGAGAGCGTGAAAAAGTTTAGTGGTATGGTGGCAAGAGACATGGCAACATATTGGACACCGTTTCCTGAGCGTGCGAATCGCTGGATAGTCCAGGTTGTGGTGGTAGACCCCGTGTACCAAGGGAAAGGTATCGGGAAGCTTTTGTTGAAGGATGTCATTGAGAGAGCCCAGAGAGAGCGTGTTTTGATCGGACTGGCAGCGAGCCCGCATGGCGAGCACTTGTACCGAAAGTTGGGCTTCGAACTGGTGGGCGATTTTTGTGAGCGTATCCCGACTGAGACGGATCTAGGCGGTGGGATCATGATTTGGTATCCTGAGGGGTGGGAAGGGAATCGGCATGAGCCGTATATTAGCTGGTTCGAGAAGCAGAAACAGAAGATTAGACACACTTAGGTCTGCGCGGATTATGAAATCTTTAGCGAGCAGTAGAAGGTTTACGAGGGTTGTAGCTGCGATTGACTTCGAGGATTGGTGGAATGCACTTCAAGCCACGAATGAGTAAACGTGAGGCAGATAGATTTAGAAACATACTAGGAAACATTACGAAAAAAAAGAGCCTCCACCAACTACCATACGACGCATGGTATGGTTATGGAAACGACTTAGGTCAATTCATAGACTCATAAGTACGTTAATTCTATAGTTGCGCATCATATATTTCATGTTCAAATCTCTATCTCGAGCGATTTTCGATATGCTAGGCACAAGTATCTTCCCTAGAAACATGCTGTAATTAGAGCTTTCTAGTATGCTCCTTTCGCACTAGGGAATTGCCCCAACTGCTTCGTATCGATCGCTTTCAGCGGTGGGCAGGCAAACCCTGAAAGTCCATTTGATACGGCCTGATTCAACCGATCAAGTGGCTTTATAATGGCTGAGAACAAGCCCTTCAAGACATCTGAGGCAACCTGCTGAGTAAATTGGAACGCAAAACACGCCGCATTGTTACCATCTAGTAACGTTGTAGAATTGAACACGCCGCCCGTGAGATCCTGTGCATCGACACCGGTGAGGCTATCAACTTCACCCGTCTTCCCACCAACATCCAGAAACTGCGGATACTGGAGAGCAGCAGAGTTCAGATCCAGTGAAAAGAAGGGAATAGTGTACTCATCACCAATTGCGTGCTTATACCAGTTGTTTGGTATCTTTTCTTGCCCTTCGTTCCAGACAAACCTATCGGATTGGCGCCCCGTAGTGCCAAAGAAAGGCTTCAGAACCTCGCCATCCAGGTAGCCTTCGGGGTTCTGTTCAGACTTGTTGCTCATGAAACGGTAGATGCAAGTATAATCCGCAGGTAGGACAGCCACTCTAGAGAATGGTCCATTGAAGAAATACTTGTTATTGTTAATAGACTGCTGAAAGCGCCTTGCACGAAATGGGGTTAGTGTCGTCAAATAATACCCATTAGGTCCTTGCTGTGAGTTATACAAGCCCTTGAATTGTGATAGAACAACCTTATAGTTGTTGCCACTGAGATTGCTTTAGTGGGACTCACCCATTATAGAGATTCGGTCTTGTTGGTGAGACATCACTCTCATATTTGTTGTGAGAACCTATGATTCCTTGTGCCTGTCCTAGAACTCCAATAGAGCTCACCAGGCTCGCAGGAGGCGACCCTCCAATCGACCATTTTGTTAGGTCGCCATCAAAGACTGCACCATAGAGAGTAAGAAATGCACCTAGGTCTAGACCCATACCAAACACTTCGATACGTGAGTACTTGAATGAGTTCAGAGAGGGAGTGGCTAACCGTCGTATGTGCCCCGAATGAACTGTGAAATAGCGGCAATGCCGTTATGTGGGATAGAGCTGTGATTTGCCATAGCATTGGGACCAGGACAAGGGTACGAAGATCGTCAGCCCTGGAGGAACATACCTATGAGCCACCAGGTTGGAATCATAATGCTGTGTATCAGAGAATCTAGGCGCCAGTTTTGGAGCGTGATCTTCGGTGGCCCTGCGTTCTATCTCGGGCAGAAATTCTAGCAATTTCTCGCCTTTCAACCTCACCCATCGACAAGTCGAACATGCGTGAAGGGAAAGCGGCGACATTGGTAACACATAATGCCAATGTGGCAAGACAATATGTCTCATAATGGAGATATAGTCAGCAGAGGCAGATTGCAAATAGGAGTGAGGTCCCAAGATAGTTTATATAGATGTGAAAGACAAAATTAGCCAGAGGGGAGACCACTTGACAATTATATCGCGTTCTCTCACTGCTAGAGCACCGTCCATTCACACAATTCAAAAGAACTCAACTTCATAAAGATCCATACTGCAGCCACATTCACCTGGCGTTTCAATCAATGTATTCGTATTTGCGAGGAATGGAGTTAGGGGCAGTCCCGCAAGGTTGTTGTTACGAAGTCCCATGCAGCCTCCAGTATCTGTCTTTGATATATTCAACAGGCCACGGCTGCAAGAATGAGTGGGTGGGAAGGCAAAGCCGCCTCCAGTTTCAACAGCCAATCGTCAACAATGTAATGCCATTGCTGCCACCCGTCCTGGATGCCATAGCGGATATATGATCTCCGGAGCCATTGATCATCTTCAGGTATGTCCAGATAAAAGTTGTTCAAGCCCTATACAACACAAAGCCATGGCACATTAGCATTTGCATCGCTGTGTAGATCTTCCGCTAAAATTAAGCTTAAAAGCTACTAATGGCGGGGGGAAGTGGCTAAATCAAGCCTTCCTTGGCCAAAACTCTCCCTACAGGTTATGTTGCAGCTGGGAGAATCTGAGGAGCCAAAATTCATTCTCTGTCTAGGCAAACGGATTGAAGAAGCTTGGGCACTTGGAGGTTGCGCTTGAAAGCAGTCTTAAAGATCCGTATAAGAAAAATCGAGATAGTTGCAATTGCTGACCGCCTATGGTAAGCGGCTGGGTGCATACTATGTTATTGGATGCGTCAGTGGCAATATTGTCGAAGGTGATAGGCTCTCATTCGAGTTTATAGTAGATACCACTGAGCGCTGCCTATGTATATGCGTTAAAGACTTTGCTTTGGCTTTTCAACCACCATCCCTCCTGCTTGACCGTTCCCTCTTGCCTTGTTCTTCTTCGACCACTTTCCTTGGCCAGTTTCTTGAGATATCAATAGCATCTCTGGTTGCCCAAAGTTCGAGCAATAGAAAGATAATGTAATCGATCACTGCACATAGGCAGAACAGCTTTCCTGCCCAAATTCCACACCCATAATAACGCTTTAAGCGATCAATAAGAGCGAAACTTTGCACTCCTGCCCTGCCTCTCGTTGCGCTCCAACTAGCTGCATCAGCTGCATCGTGTCCATAGAAATCTGCATTGCTGAGCTCTCCCGAAATTCCGTCATAGACTCTCTCTGTTCTCCTCGCCACATCTGTCCAGGAGTACATCTTCTTGACCTGGTCGTGAAAATCTTCAGTGCGCACTTGATTTTTGCGTAATTTCGAAATTGCACGTCCCGTTGCAGCAACTAAATCATCCTCTTCTGGCTTGGCAAATACCGTCATATGTGCCGGAAGAACCTCCGGTATACCTCCAACCTGCGTACATACCACATATAATCCACAACTGGCAGCTTCCACAATCACCGTACCGAAAGCTTCAGTCAGACTGGGATGGAGATATATATGCCCTCGTACCATCACATCCCTAACCTCCTCGTGTCGTATAGGGCCTAGCATCTCAACCCGGTCTTGCAGTACGTTTCGCTCTAGCATCTGCTCGAGGTCAATAGCCTTTGGGCCAGAGCCAGCAATTATGAACTTGACATGCGGATCTGCCGCTAAAATTCGAGGTATGGCGGCAACTAGTAGATCCGTGCCCTTATTATAGAACAGCCTAGATATAACAACTATCGTAATTGTATCATGTGGTCCCAAGCGCTGCGCCGTGGGGTTTCCAAAAGATTCTGTTACGTATGACGGATGGTTGAGAGGCCGGAAGTTCTCAGCGACAACTGCATTTGGAATGACGGACACCATGAGGGGATCTAAGGAAGCTCTAAGAACGGTATTCTCCTTACTGGGGAAAATTAGCAGGATTCGAGCAAAATTTGGAGCGGCCTACCATGTATGACTAACACATATTACATGGTCAACATCACTTAAGGTAAACTTCAGGAGCTTGTTTGTCAGGATACTTCCAGCGTCTGCAAAACCAAATAAGGAATGATCTGTGAACACTGTGCGTAGGCCCATGGTTCTCGCATGAAATATAGCTTCATGGCATAAGCTGCTTAAGCTTGCGTGTCCATGGACAATCTCGATTTGCTCTCGAATTACAATATTTCGGAACATTGGGAAGAAGGAGAAGACCGTTGGAAATGTAGTTGCGCGATACATGACTAGGAATGGAACATGGTAGACCTTGAGTCCATTCGTGAGATAGCGTACTCCGGTCCGTTCATTGTAGGCATGCGTTATGATAATGACTTTGTGACCCCTATCAATAAGCTTGGAAGATAGCTGGTATATGTGACTTTCCACGCCTCCTGGTTGAGGGAAGAAAAAGTCGCTGACCATAGCGATATTATAGGTCTTCTTCCGTGGCCTGGCGCGAGCACCAGGCTCATCTGATCTGGACTTCATTGTATTTGAGGCTCTGATACAAATGTCATCCTTATATAACTAGTACTGGTTTTGGTGCAAGAACGCGACCCAGCCAAGCGGACGTGGAATTGCGCCTTGTAGTCGCGCAGGTTACCGGAAATTTATTGTAGCCTCATCGAAGCCGTAAAAAAGCCCCTCTATGCACAACCTCGCCATCAATGTCCCTTACAACATCGCGATGGCGACGCCTATATATGCAAGATATGTACCACCTAAGAAGAAGGTCCAGGAGCTGGAGCTGCCGGGCAATATAACACAAAAAGCGGTCTCAGCATCTACTACAATCCCATCATCCCCCACAACCCCCCCCTCTAAACTAGGCACTGCCTATTCTCGATATGTTCCTCCAAGACCGAAGCCTCTGAAGTCGACCGATGCACCTGAGAGCACATCTATGCCAAAGAGAAAGAGAGAAGAGGTCAATGAGCAAGAAACAGAACCGAAGAAGGCTAAGAAGGAGAAAAATAATAAGCCAAACAAGGTCGAAAAGCAGCGACAGGACACTGGACAAACTTCATCTACAGAGCGAGTCGACCTGGGAGATAAAGATGCCAAATTCAAGAAAATTTTTGAAAAGAGAGAAAAGTCTTTAAGGAAAGCGGAAAAGACGGCCAAGAATGTAGCAAGGATCGCTGGCGAGAACGACGCAGTCCTGGAAACGGAATCCGTAGTTATCGAGGAGGACCTGCACGATCTGGTACCTCTACCACAGCCAGATCCTATACCAGAACCCGCAATCAAGTCATCAGCGTCCTCGCTGCCCGGCTGGCTAGCTTCGCCTGTCCGCGTGAAACCCAATGCAATGTCCAAGTTCACAGACGTAGGTGTGCAATCAGATGCTGCAAAGTTCTTAGAAGGAAAAGGTTTTGCCGGGGCATTTGCTGTCCAGGCGGCTGTACGTACTAAATTCTATAAGCTTCTCCTTTAGTTACGCATGAGGTTCTGACTATCTATCCATGCAGGTTTTACCAATGCTTCTTCCCGGCAAGTTACAGGAACAAGGAGATATTTTGGTTTCCGCTGCCACTGGGTCTGGGAAAACACTTGCATATGTTCTTCCTATGATCGAGGATATCAGCCACAACATCGTTACCCGATTGCGAGGTATCATTGTTATGCCTACAAGAGAACTAGTTATCCAGGCGAAAGAGGTCTGTGAAGTTTGTGCTACAGCATTTAATTTTGGTAATAGGAGGAGAGTCAGGATAGGAGCCGCTATAGGAAGCGAAAACTTTGCAACAGAACAAGCCATGATAATGGAGCAACAAGATCGCTATGCTCCGCTTGAGCGAGAAAATCTGGAACGACGACTGAACCGAAAATGGGAGAGCTCAGATTGGGGAAGCGATGATGAGGAGGGAATTTTATGTGACAGAGAGCCTATATCAAGCTTGCCGGATCACATTATTGATTATGTGTCCAAGATTGTGAGTACCTCTATATTCCTTGAAAGTCGAATTTAACTAAGGATACATGTGTTTTTCTCTTGGATTTTTAAATGGCTAACTACAACCCAAGGATATTTTGATTTGTACCCCTGGACGACTGGTAGAGCATATTAAGGGAACTCCTGGCTTTACATTGCAATATACTAATTGGCTAGTGGTGGATGAAGCGGATAGACTATTAGATCAATCGTGAGTACTTCTATCTTTACGTTCTATGGAATTTCAAAGATTCTTAGGACATTATACACGTTTCAAATTACTAAAGAAAGATTATAGTTTCCAGAATTGGCTGGGCATACTGCTGGCTAGATTAGAACTCGACAGGCACGACGGATTATCACATCGTGTTAGAAAATGCATTCTAAGTGCAACACTCACTAAGGACCTAGGCCAGCTTACCGGACTAAAACTGCACAGACCAAAGCTAGTCGTCCTTGAAGGAGTAACATCTTCTTTATCCCAAGATTCCTCCATACAACCAGAATCAGGCCATGTTCTACCATCCTTGCTCCAAGAATTTGGTGTAAAAGCTGAAGAGGATGCCCTTAATCTCAAACCGTTATACCTTCTAGAGCTCTTGTCTCGACATGACATGGCCACTCAAACTGGTACAAATCACGACAGGCTGTCCGATTCAGAAGACACGTCAGATACTGAAAGCTCTAGTGGCGATAGCAGTACGAGTTCGTCAGATTCTAAAGAAGTATCAGCTCTTACCACATCCAATATGCTGCGCGGTGTGCTCATTTTCACCAAGTCGAACGAAAGCGCTGTCCGCCTTGGTCGACTTATTGCCCTCATAGAACCGAACCTTTCTGAGCTGATTGGGACTTTGACATCCACAACCAAGAGTTCCGTTCGGAAGTCGACAATCAAGGCTTTCAATTCTGGAAAACATTCCATTCTTGTGGCGTCCGATTTGGTATCGCGTGGCCTCGATCTTCCAGACTTAGCACATGTTATCAATTATGACATGCCAACCAGCGTGACAAATTATGTTCATCGTGTTGGTAGGACAGCGAGAGCAGGTAAGGGAGGAAGCGCATGGACCATATTTACCCCTGCAGAAGGTCGATGGTTTTGGAACGAGATCAGTCGCACTGAAGCCATTCTAAGGAAGGACGGTCGTAAAATAGCGAGAGTCAATATCAAACCCGAGACTTTTAACGAAGATGTTCGGCGAAGATATGAAGAGGCTCTTGAAGAATTGGGCAAAGAAGCTGCATCAAAACCAAAGAAGCAAAAAAAGGAGAAGAAAAAATGAAGATATCTGGATTACCATGTTGGTGCCGAAACTAATCTCCGTTGATATGTCAATTCCCTGTCAAGAACTTTCCAAATGCCGTGATTCGCAATCTCAACCAACATGAACATTGCAACGTTTGAAAAATTGATTGCTAAACGAATGTACTCTACTAGCCTCTTATACAACGACAACGTGTGGTGGGTGACAGAATATGCCAGGACGTGACACATGTAACATTGACAATGGCAGCTCTGACAGGTGCCTTCCATCTGGAGCAACTCCTCACGCCCCCAAGAGGCCCAAGACCAACAGTTGCCAATAAAACACCCGGCAGATACGCACGGGACCGCCACGATCTTGATTGCACAGTGTTATTGCGACATATGTCCGAGGAATCCCAGGGACAGCTTTCTCAAGACAAGGTTGCAGCGCAGCCTTGCGCATCCACCCGGCAAAATCATCCTCCAATCTCATCTGCCTCGAGCCATGACCGTGGTTAGGAGAGCCAATGAAGCTAGCAAGTTATCCCGAGGTCCGTTTCAAGGCTTGAATCTGCTCGATGTCCGAGGCGCGTTGTGCGAATGCAGCAATGCGGCGAAGCCCACAAGCATGGGCCCCTGCTCAGAAAACCGGAGATTTCGAAATGTTATAGGCTCTGGTATGACACGGGATTTATCCGGGGTCCCAGCTCAGGGCAGATCATCCACAACCCCAGGTAGGCTTGGCCAATTGGGTCGTCAATCGTACGACCGCACCGGGAAAAGGCGTGCAGAACACCTGTATTGGGGAAATCGTGCGGTAACCAGTGCTTTTAATAACACCGGGGGCGCGGACGGCAAGGATCGAAAATGGCAAACTTGGATACTCTGTTGGGGGCGTTCTTAAGCTTAACGTCGCCCAGCAACCTCTTGGTTCTTGTGGCATTTGAGGTGGAAGTTCTGGTTGTTTACTTTTTTTTCGAAGAGGTGAATGTTGTGCTGGAGTATATGTTCGCAACGTGAGTCAAGCGAACAGTCACCTTGGCCGTTAATTAAGGTAGCTGGCTGGCGCCGTCACCCGAAGTAATGGCTGCAGCAACGCCGGTAGAAGTGGTGGTCGCACCAAGTCAAGATCTCGAGAAAGCGGTATCTAGGACATCGAAGGAATCGAAGGAGAGGAAGCTATCTAGCCATGGCATCTCGGAGAATAGTGCTACGACAGCAGTACAGGCAGAAGGGCCAGCATATGATGAGAATGATCCAACATTGCCTTTGAATTGGCCGGTCTGGAAGAAATACTTCAACTTAACTATCCCAGCGATAATAACGTTTGTTGTGTATGTCAATTCTTAGTCCATTGAAGCAGTCCACTCCGTCCTTTATATTTCACTTCAATACCTACAGATTTTGGAGCAATTGAGCTAACAGCTCTCCGAATAGTGCTTTTGGAAGCTCGATTTATACTCCCGCCATCGTAGATGTCATGATAGACTTCAAAGTGTCTCAAACAGTGGCAATACTACCTTTGACAACCTACGTCCTCAGTCTCGGATTTTCCGGCATGATCAGTGCTCCAATTAGCGAAACCATGGGAAGATTGGGTACATACAGGTACCTAGTACCTTTAGCAGCGGTTTTCACACTTGCCGCTGGCTTTGCGCCTAATTTTGCCGCTCTCTGTATTCTCCGTTTTTTCTCTGGGCTGTTCGGAAGCGCAACTTTTGCAGTCAGTGCCGGAACTGGTGCGGATTTGTTTGCTCCACAAGATAGAGCTCTACCTGGAAGCTTGCAGCTATTTGCTCCATTTTTAGGTATGGGCAATTGTTTGAGAATTGATAACAGAGGCACTGACTACAATCTAGGACCAGCAATGGGGCCATTTATTGGAGGATTCGTCACCCAGGGAAATGGATGGAAATGGTCACAATACGCACTCACGATCATTTTAGTAGCATCCTACATTCCAGTCTTCTTCCTCGAAGAAACCTACCTAAAAGTGATCCTCGCCCGACGCCAGAAGGCTGCTGGAGAGGCACCCGTAGACGATGGGAAGCCAAAGCCCAAAGCCTCAACCCTCCTTCTCGGCGTGGTATTCATCACCATCCTGCGGCCCTTCCAAATGCTTGTCACCGAGCCGATCGTCATATTCCTCAGTCTCTACGTAGCCTACAACTTCGCCGTAGTCTTCACGTTTTTTGGCTCCATTCCCTACGTTTTCGCAATCGAATATGGTTTCAATCGTGAGGAGACTGGCCTGGTATTTTTGGGTTTGGGACTGGGATGCGTCCTCTCGATTCCTACGTACTATTTCCTTGATAAGATGACCTACATGAAGGAGTGGCATAAGTTGAATGCTTCGGGGCGAGCTGCGTTTGTTCCACCAGAGCATAGATTGTGGCCAGCAATGGTCGGTGGCTTAGGGCTGCCGATTGGGCTCTTTTGGTTTGGATGGTCGGCGAATAGGGATGTGCATTGGATCGTGCCAATTCTAGGTCTTGTCCCTTTCGGCTGGGGAAATCTCTGCATTTTTATTGCAACAGCTATTTACCTGGTTGACACCTACGCTGCATTGACGGCGGCATCCGCTATTGCAGCGAATGGTTTCCTGCGGTATATATTAGGCGGAACCTTCCCCTTATTCACAATCCAAAGTAAGTCTTCCCTCCTCTTCCTTCAGCTATTTCTAAGAATACACAGTGTACGAAAACCTAGGCATTGGCTGGGCTACCAGTGTCCTCGGATTCCTCTCCCTAGTCCTGTTACCCATTCCATGGGTACTCTACAAATGGGGTCCTCAAATTCGAGCACGAAGCAGATTCGAGACGAATATCAAGAATGAAAATGAGGTTGAGGCTTGAAGCTAAAACCCTCCAAGCTCATCAAAAGCATGATTAATACAGGGGATGTTGGAGTATACGGCGAGAAGGTGTCTTAAAAATGACGAAGAAATACCCAATGAGGAGAGCTCTAGTCGAGCAATATTATACCAACATACCCCGTTCGAGTAGGAACGGAATTGGAATGCGATACGAAATGAAATATATTGTCTTCTGCCAGGATATAGGTCTTTTAATCAATCATCTCGTCCCATGCCCAAAAGAGTATTTTCATGGCTCTCTTATCATTCTACGTTCGCCTGACTCACAGACACAGATCCTGGGCGAAAATTTACTTATGCCATTCTCTGTCACAACTCTTAAAGACATGTGGACCTGTGACAGTTGCATCTTGAACGCGGATTTGAAAACGATGGCAATCTGCCGATCCCCTCTACCCTTTCCTGTCTTGGCCTCGTGCATGCAAGCCAGCAGTCAAAGCTTCACAGGAACCAAAGAACCGCAGAATCTTGCTACCGTACAATACAAGAGGTTGTTCAACCTCTCACGGATTGTGCTTCTCGCAACTTTCATCTATCGTTCCCTTGCATCCTACTCTTTCTATCCATTCTATCCTATCCACAAGAGTTCATCAAGTCCTTTCCCTCCTTCTCGTCATTCGTACCGCTCTTTTCTTGTTCTGGTCTTCAGCTAGCTATCATGAAGGATTCAAGGAAAATTCATGAATTAAGCTGCTCACTCTCGAATATATCCAATAGGCAGTAAAGATGTGATAGAGCGGTGAAGCGATATACACATCGGGGGTTCATGACCCTAGTTAAGCAGGGTGGGAGATGACCGTGAACGGTTCACGATTCTGTGAGCAGGGGAGACAGTCATGGCATTGCGAATCAAGCAACTACCATCACCAGAAGCCCCTCTTGTCCTTGGGCTGTAGGTAACGAGGGTACGAGAATCTGACGAGGCAGAGAGGGATTTTGATAATAATCCATCTCGACATATTCGTCGCATAATAAGGATTGAAAACATCGAGTCTCCAGGAGCCTTTGAGCCCTGTCCATACTGCATCCTAGCAGCGCGCAAGAAAATGATGATCATCCTGACAGGGTAAGTAGAAGCCACTGATTTTGCCTGCGAGTTTGAATTTAAGACGGTGCGTCTCAAGATATAGAGATCTCTTGGTGACCTGAGCTTGTGCTGCCTGACTCCGTGTTGTGATCACCCTAGATTCGGTCAACGGAGCTTGACTCCATTCCGCACCTGTCGAGCAGCTGTTTTTGTGTAGGAATTGGGGTTTGCGAACAAAGCACTCCACGTGGGAACAGTACTTGCCTCATATACAAAGTCCAAGAATTGACCTCACTAAATGGCTCAAAACTCGAGGCCTTGGCCATTGTTGATGCAGATTTACTCGTATAATAGAAAAGTGATACGTACCCCGCCACACTTGACACCATGTTATTTCTTGCTTCCAGAGCAAACATCAACAACCATTAAAACACTAATAAACAACCACTTCAAATTCTGATCCCCACAAGCATCGTGCCTCTTGTCTACATGGGAAAGTCGAGACTGGCTATCACCATGACATCGACATCTCCAGGGAGAGAAAACACACTATTACCCCATATAATGCACGTTCCCGTTCCCCTTGCCACCATCCCAGTTCCTCACCATCTTTTAACTGGTTGCCAACATTTCTGACAGCACAACCCCAAAAGCTCCCCTAGTAGCTGGACGTCATATCACTTCTCCACCTCAAAAGCTCCCCTCGGGTTCGCCCAATTGAGATATCTCGATAGGGAACCATGATGATGGTGATCAGCTTTCTTCCCGTCCAGAAAACGATTTGGTAGCGACTAAACATCCTCAAATGGTTGGACCAGTCCCAGCATATCATACCGCCCAGGCATCTTATCCCCCGTATGAGCTCATGCTTTTTCGAGGTGTTCTCCCAAAAAGATGGGATTTGAGAAAGCGATGCCATGGTTTCGCAAAGCTAAGTGATTTCGTTCGTTATGCGCTCGTTAATAAAGTTTACTACGGTTTGTTTCCTGGCTAGAGAGGTATTGTCTCGCGCAATTGTCCTAGAACAGAGACAGCTGGACACAAGAGACAATACCACACTGCCAGCACCCATCATCGCCGTGCCGAGTAAACACTGGTCAGTCCTTCAGCAATTTCATTTAGAGCGTGCTGATAAGAAATAGGGAAGGGGTAGATGGCCGATGGAGCACATTTCAAATTCGGGTGGGAACACCCGCAAACAGAATCAATACTTATCGCGTGTTACCTGCGACAAGCTGGCAGGAGACTTGGGTTGTCTATGGGGCAGCGCTGGGGGCATGCGCGACTGATCTAGGAGTTTCGAGCGATTGCGCAGATGAAAGAGGAGGTTTTTTCGATTCTGCGGCTTCTCCAACCTGGACGCAGACGAAGGCTGAAGCAGTAGAGAATCAGTTTGCCCTTGGCTTGAATACACAGTTTGGATATGGCGGTGTGGGCCAGTACGGTAAGCAACGCGACACCGCCTCATTTGAGTGGCCCTGACTTCATACAGGCTTCGATACTGTCGGTTTGGGATATGATCCATCTCAAGGTCCAACACTATCTCAGCAGATCGTCTCGGAGATTGTCTCACAGACGTGGTGGTTAGGCCTTTTGGGATTGAGTTTCGAGCCAACAAATTTCACGACCTACACCAATAGTAACTCCAGTTTTTCCGACACATTGTTCACCAACGGATCCATTGCTAGTAAGACATGGAGTTATACAGCCGGAGCAGCATACAGGTTGGGAGGGAAATTATTTGGGAGTCTAATCTTTGGTGGTTATGATGCCTCTCGATTCGTACCCAACACGGTGCGGTTCAACATGAACGAAGATCGACAGTTCGATCTTACACTCAGTGTCCGGTCAATTGTCTCTACTACCATATCGGGAAACACAACTTTGATGTCTGAACCTATATTTGCTTTCATCGACTCGACACTCTCAGAACTTTGGCTGCCAAAGATTGTATGTGAAGAATTTGAGAAGGCATTTGGGATCAAGCTCAGTAACACAACTGGCACTTATCTGCTTGATAAAGATACACATGACAAGCTCGTAGATTTAAACCCGAGTATCACTCTGACACTAGGGAACGACGCAACTAGTGGTGAAACTGTAGACATAACTCTGCCGTACGCTGCTTTCGATGTCAACATATCAGCGCCTCTCTTTCCGAACAGCACTTCATACTACTTCCCCATTATGCAAGCAGCGGATGAAAAAAGCTATAGGCTAGGACGCATATTTTTACAAGAGGCGTACGTCACGGCCAACTATCACACAGAGACCTTCAACATCTCTCAATGCATTTTTGACGATTCCGCCAGAGCTGAGGTTCTCGTAATACCGTCTATAACACCAGTGCCTCCCACAAACAGTAACGGAGGCAATGGAAACGGCACTACCATATCTGGTAACAACGGCTCTTCAGGCAATACGCTCAATGGAGGTGCAATAGCAGGTATCGTAATTGCAGTGCTAGCCGTCATTGCAGTCGCCGGGTCCGTCATAGCATGTTTCTGGTTTGGCTGGCTCTGCTTCCCTGGACGACGGCACAAGGACTCCCGGCCATCAACACCAGTCGCAGAAATCGATACAGGCAGGCGCATTGAGCCAGCTGGGTCAAGCGCTTATGAATCACAAGCCTCTGCATATATATCTGAAGTATCAGGAAAAGACGCGAAAGTCGAGATTCAAGGAAACGCCATTATGCATCCCCAGGAGCTAGAAGCAGAAGTGCCTATGGCACCAAATACAATCTCAAGTCAACGTGTCAATGGCCCGAGCCATAGTTCGCGCGGGACCGCAGACACAGGGGTGAGCTCCATGAGCCCCATCACCGAGCACTCGCAGAAGACGCCGATGGCAGAGCTGGGAGCGCAGGAACGCGGGCTCGGATTCGGGACTTCAAGTATGGGCGAGCGGGTGGAGCATGAGTTTGTGGTCAGTCCAAATTCCCCAACGATTCCGCCAGATAGCATGATGGGCTGTGCCCGGCCAGATATCACAGTCAGTAGCCCGGCGATCAGCAACCCGAGCGAAGCGACGTGGAGTCCGACCACACCAGTGCACAGGAGCGGGACAAGGAGCAGCAGATTTGAGGAGAGGTTGGACACGTGATAAGTAATGTGTATACATATGGGTCTTTAGAGTTGGGCTGAATTGCATACGAGTACATGATGATGATGAGTATATGGAAGGCAATATACGTACGAGTAATGATATTGGAACCATAATGAAACATGAATAAATCGCAAGACTAGGAGATGGGGTGCACAATGAAATCAATGCGACCTGCCCGAATCACTGATGGCCTCAAGGATGAAACAAATTACCTGTGTATACTTCGTCAATCAAATAGGAACCCGGCCACAAGAGAAAATACATCTAGAGCCGAGAATGTAGTACAAGATAATATCCATGTCGAAACTCGACAGCGGCAATTCACTTCCCTTCATGCTCAAGCAAGGCGACGCCCTGCTCCCGCAACAAGAAGCGCAACAAGACTGCCTCAGAACAAGGAATGATGCGAGAATTTCCAGCAGAGCACCCGTTTTTCCGGCATATTCATTTGTGCTTTTGATGCGACCGGGTTTGGCAGGCCGAAACAACCCGGTATCTCGCGCCTGCGAGGCAGACGCCTGGAAGTGAAATTTTGTGGGTTGCCGGTTAGACGTTTATCTGTGCAGATAATCTAGGTTACGGCCGCGTTATCGGAACAGGAAGCTGAGGCTTGGAATGGATGTGGGAGGTTGGCAGGCTCTCGAAGGGCTCGTGCGGCTCATTCGTCTTGGACAGATTTGGTGGATGTGGGAATTTGAGGGTTGGGGTTAGGATTCTGCGGATTATGGGAGGTCAGTCGTGGGAGGCTATACTTCTGAGTCTGCCCATATATAGAATTTTGCTGCGTAGCCCTTGGCATTAACTGATTTCTCCTGATCAATGGCTGCTCGGAAAGATTCCTTGCGCATTTCGTAGCCCTGCTGCTTCGTTTCCGGCTTCAAGTTGATAATTGCTTTGTACGGTCGATAAGGTGCACTCGAATCATATACGCAGAGGTGGGCAATAGCTGCGATCGATCAGGGACTTCGTGATGTTAATACCATACTGAACCGGGACCGTCAACATTTCGCGGAACACTTTCTCAGACGCCGAATCGCGCATGTCCAAGACGAGCTTGAACTTCTCAAGGCCGCCGAACTTCAATTGGAACAAGGAGAATCAATTTCAGATTGGAAGCATAGTATAGGTTCGTTGACTTACTTTTCCGGGATTTATTTGGGGCAACCTGGCCCGAACAGGCTTTACCTGTATTGTTACAGTACTAATACGAATCTTCGACATAGTAGATGACAATCACACGCCAATTCTGACATGAAGAGAATCTGGTTCTGCTCGAAAAGGTAAGCAGAGATTCTTTAATGGTGAATTTAGGTGAGTCAAAATAAACAGAAGTAAGTCGAGCGTAAAAGCGATAATAGATAAGTTAGCGTCAAAAGCGACTTGTTCCGGCTTTTTGTCTACAACTGCTGTTAGATAAAGTTAAACGTTAGTCAAAGATTTTTCGAAGCTAACTTTAAATTCTTTTGTCAACACTGAAGCAGGATTTTTTTTAATATAGCGAGCTTTATAACTTCAACTTGATTGTATATAAATATATTGCATTAATCTGATAACTTCTTGTTCACCCTTTTTCTATAAAAAGCAGTACTTGAATGTATACAATATTTGTCACATGCCTGTATACTTATGGTCGCCACCATTATTATTTGCTTCTTCTGTGATAAAGACCCGTAAAAGCGGATTGAAGGGTCTCCAGCCCGTGCCTGATGCTGTCCCTGGTGCGATCCACATCCTTGTATCGACCGCACGAGTCATTGCATGTATTTTATGGCGCCTGCGGAGTTATAAACGAGAGCCAACAGCAGCGGCTGACACGGAGCTCATTCTTGAATCGATCTGACAGAGAAATGGAGGATTGCAAGACAGAGAAAGCAATCGAATGTTATGATGTCCGAGACTGAGAGGCGCAAGGCGTTGACAGCGGGCTTGTGGTGGCGAACCCAAAAATTATACTTGCCATTGGTATCATCGTGTCAATCGCCTTCGTCCTCGATTCGCGCCTGCGAGTATTGACCACATCGCAGGCTATGCTGCCATTGCGGTGGACGATCTTCTTACATACAACATTTGCGGACTTGATGGTGGCAGAGCCATAAGTAAATATACGTAAAGCATGTAAATAAAGACATCGGGTTATGGAAGTGCGATGAGGTCGTTGGCAGATGTTCCTGGGTCTGACGCATTAGGGTCTTGGCCCCCGAGTTTTAGGGCTGACTCGTGCCCTGTGGTGTTGGCGGCTCAACGCTGCGGCTCACTGGTTGGATGTAGGTGCTGTACTGGACAGTACAGTACCTGTCCAGGCACAGCAAATGGGGGCTACAGTACAGTCAGTACCGTACAGTACAGTACGTTACAGCCAGTGCTCTTGTCAGGGACCAGGTTCCATTCCTCTTTCTACCAGGGCCAGCGCTTGCCACACAAACACATGCTCACACATACACACACACATTACTTTCTCTCGTATCTGCAATTTCCACCGTCCATCTACAACTCAAGGATAGTGGATGTTGGTGAACCTCCAGTTATTTCCCCAGCTTTTCCCCAACTCATCCTCCACAAACAAAGGTATCGAAGCACATGGTTCTTGAAGACTTTCCTCGGTCCAATTGACAAAACCACAGGTATCGACTGGGATTCCCCGCCTCTGCCGCCTCTGTGCCCTCGTGTGCCTCGCATTGCCAATAATCTCCTCCACAGTCATGCGGACGCTCTAACGACATTCCAGAAGGCTTCGTCCGGTGCTAAACTACGTTCAGTCATAACAGTGGATAGTTCGGACGACCATCCTGTGGCGCAATATCATATGCGAGCAGGCAATTTTACTGCTTTCGGCCATTACGCCCCCGATCGATCAAGGGCACAGAGGCACGTCCGCTCTATCCGCCCCCCTCTTGACGAGAGAAGAATCGAAATAGATAATGCATCTGGCATGGGATCCCACCCTACCGGTAGCCCTTAGCACGTTGCTGGGGCGTAGTCCCCCTCCAAATTGAGTGAAGGTGTACCTGGGGTGACAAGGTCAATAAATTACGGTGGGGTTTTCTACTGTAAGTACAAAATAGCTTTGTTTCTTCTTCTGCTTGTGGGTTCGTCTTGCTCTCTTTGTTTTCTGTTGCATCTTTGCCTGCTCGAGTAAGGAATATGAAGCTCTCGTTATGCGTGGCGCTGGCTACGGTGACGTCGTCGGCTTGGGCGGCTGTCCGTGTCATTGAACAAAGACAAGCAAATTGGACGGTTGGACAAGTGGTGCAGACCAGCAGTGGACCGGTGACAGGCCACGGCGCAAAGAATCACTCAGATGTGAGCGAGTATTTGGGAATTCCATTCGGTCAAGCACCAATTGGGGATCTGCGATTCGCGGCACCCGTCAGATTCAATGGAACTGAACCTCTAAATGGCGCTTCATTTGTGAGCCTCAATGCCCACCCATAGCATTCCTCTACTAACACGTATGTAACAGGGACCTTCCTGCCCCGTTAAAGAAGGCGGTTCTGGTTATAACTTCACGACAGAAACTATAGCAAAGGCAAATGTGACCTTAGTTGGCCCTGATGTGCTTGGGTCCTTCAGCAATAAGGATGCTACTTATAGTGAAGATTGTTTGTATCTGAACGTTTGGACTAAACCGCAAGTTGGAGACGCAAAGAAGGCGGTTTTGGTTTGGGTTTATGGAGGAGGCTTCAGCGGCGGCTCCTCAACAGTATCAATATACAATGGAGCAAATATCGTGGAGGAACAGGACGTTGTTCTGGTTACCCTCAAGTAAGGATTCCGTAGACCTCACTTCAGAGTGAGTTACAATATTAGGATGATTGGCTGATCTTAGACAGTTATCGATTGAGCATCCTCGGCTTCCCCGGCAACCCTGCAGGAGCAAACAATCTCGGTTTTCTGGATCAACGTCTCGCCGTCGAATGGGTGCGCGACAACATTGAAAGCTTTGGCGGAGATCCAAGCAGAATAACGCTCTTTGGCCAATCGGCTGGTGGCGCATCAGTTGATTTCTATTCCTATGCTTGGAAAGATGATCCAATTGTCGCAGGAATCATCCCAGAATCAGGGAACGTATTTGGTTGGGCTCTTCCAAATACAAAGCAGGCTGCCAATTCGGCTTGGTTTACGGTCAGCGAGAGTCTCGGCTGTGGGAATGCATCCTCCGACGCGGCCCAGGTACTGTCATGTATGCGAACCAAGAACTCATCCGCCATCCTCAATGCGATCCCGACAGCAACCGCAACAGCTGGTATTTTGGGTTATTTCATTCCGACAATTGACGATACTGTGGTTTTCTCAAACTATTCGACTCGTGAACCATCCAATATTCCAATGCTCGTTGGCAACAATGACTATGAGGTAGGGTATTGGCGCACCACATTTGCCCTCAGAGGCCTTATCTTCCCTGAGAAGTTCTGGAACCTATTCAATCTCCAACAGTTTACCTGCCCAACCGGACTTCGGGCGAATGCCTCCTATGCGGCGGATGTCCCAATATGGAGATACAGATACTTCGGAGTCTTCCCCAACCTCGCGCTCTCTTGGAATTCTGGAGCTTGGCATGCTGCTGAGGTCCCTATGCTCTTTAATACCGCACCTCTGGTTCCGAGCGCAACAACTGAGCAGATCAGCATCGGTAAATACATGCGTGGTGCATGGGCTGCTTTCGCAAAAGATCCTGCCAACGGCCTCACAAATTATGAGGACGGGTGGCCAAGCTGGGATCCAACGAAAGACACCCTCATCAGATTGGCTTACAACAACCAGACGGGCACGAATCTCGCAAGCGGCTATCAGTATGATGGCTGGTGTTCATATGTGAATGTGAGCTCGATAGATATTTCCCTATATCTCAATTACCCCGATATCAACCCAAGTGTTCCACCTGGAGGCCTAGCAGCCAACACCAGTTCTCCAAGCACCACCACCGGCAGCAGTCCAACCCAAACAGGGGCATCTCCCAGCTCATCAACGCCCGGGAGCGGTAATAGTCTCAAGAAGCCAATCGCTTGGGTTTTGGTGGCAGCATTGTTGAGTGTCTGGTGTATGTAATGTGCATGAGTAGTGTATATAATATGTTTTAGCATAACGATATAAGAATGATGAATTAATAATAATAATCAGTCATTACACCAACACTTATTCTACTATCCGGAGCTTAGGTTCTCTTTAATTATTGCTGTTCATGGTCTTCTAGCTCGTATGTCTTCCGCAAATTAGACATACACCTCTGCGGATCGCTAGCCCTACCCCAATCGAGCTTTTCGAACATCGTATAACTACTCACAAATGAGGTCAGGAAGAAATAAGATTAACGTTCACGTGACGTAGTACAATCTGCTTATATAATATCCCTAAGAAGACTAGCGGCTTTTTCGTCACAAGCTGGCATCAGACGGGACAGCTTCAGCCGTAGACTACCACAACACCTGACTAACTGTGAGGACTAAGCTTGAAATCAAACGTATCTCGAAGCAGATATTGTCACTCAAGGTACTGGCTGACCACGCTTCGGTATTGACAGTGCTTTAAGCCGACACGGTGTAGGAGGAACGGTCACGTGTGGGTCGCT
This sequence comes from Chalara sp. BL73, assembly GCA_918026815.1. Taxonomy (NCBI): domain Eukaryota; kingdom Fungi; phylum Ascomycota; class Leotiomycetes; order Helotiales; genus Chalara; species Chalara sp. BL73. The sequence continues at coordinate 31,342 of CAKJVC010000085.1, read as the reverse complement.
ACCAAGAACAATATAGCTGAAGAGAGGTGAAACCTCCAAAAGGAGAAACCAGGTGTAGGGGAGGGATGATGTCCATGAATGGAACTTTTAGTGGAAGCGGAGGAAAGGAAGAAGATAGGACGCCAACACCGATAGATGAAAAGCGCTCGACCGCGCCGCCAGGCATACTCCGCGACCCATCCCTGTTTCCTGCGCGGAAGCTAAACACTGATATTCCTCACATACTTCCCCACGAGAGAGTGTTCCCTATTCAAATAGGCCAAGAGCTCTTCCGATTGAGTGGCGCTAGTATTAGTTCTGATGGTTTGTGTTCTACCAAGAATTTATGCCTTACGTACTGACAAACCTAGAGCACCCTCATATTTCTCCGAGTTTTTCGGGGCTCAGCTGAGAGTAGCTAAAGAAAATGGCGATGATCAAAACGCAGTGCGGACGTTATACATCGATCGCGATCCCGTGACATTCAAGGACATCTCCCTCCATCTTCAAGGTTATCATGTATCGCCCAGAGATGGCGGCCATTTTGTCAAGCTTTTTGCGGACGCACAATTCTATTCACGTTCGTCTCTTCTCATCACTTCCTGCACTCCAACTGCTGACAATACATGCCAGTCCCACGACTCATGTCTCAACTCTATGAAGAAAGAACCTTTATCTCCATCGGCAACCGGGACTTCCAGATTCCCCGTGACCTCTTCAACGATCCTGGAAACAGCCCTAACTACTTCACACTTGGTTTTGCCGTTTTCTTTACGACTCCGAATGACCTCTTTCCCGGTCTCAGCCGCGATGGCCTTCTTCGCCCGCCCTCTATCATGCCGCCTGCCGTGCCTGGCCGCTCCGCTGACACCTTTGCGGAGCTGATCCATCTTCTGCGTGGATATCCTCTGCATATAAAGAACGAAACTCACCGTGCGGAGCTGCTAAGAGATTGTCGGTATTTTCACCTCAAAGGACTGGAGCAGAAAATCATTCGGCATCACATAGGCTTCAACCTTTCCCGGCAAAGATCAGAAATAACACTTCGTCTGGAAGACGTGCGGCAATCAGGGATCTCCGTAGTCGGCGACCCGACAGCCTCAGCATCTGAAACTGCAGGCCCAGGCGGTTTGATAGGATGGGTGAACTACGCGCGACCCTTCGTAGACGACAAATCGTACGACCTTATCCTAGAAATCGGTGATGAGTGCACGAAAATTCACCTGCACACAATGCGTGCTGAGTTCTTCGGCGAGGGCAAGAAGCGCATCTCTAGACTCTTTGAAGTCATAGCCACCAAACTGAATCTCCCTACTACTCAGCCATTGGGTCTTTTAATGCCCAGTGGTGGTGCGAGCAGCGCACCACCTAGCCCAGGAAATACACCGATCAGCGAGGACCAAGTACGCATAGTCTTGGATCGGTCCTCATATGTCTTATTAGATGGTAAAGAATGGTCTCAAGAAGGCGATATACAGAATATAACAAAAGAGAACGACCATCTCTCACCAGGGTATATACCCAGCGGAACACATTCCGTCAGTGGCGGTGGGTATTCAATCAGTATCGAAGGCTCGGGGTCGGCGGGAAGCAGTCCCGAGAGTACAACTCCGGCAAAGAAGAGGAGGAGAGGTGACATGTCCGGATTTGGAGAGGAAAGCTGGATTGTTCGGACGGGACAATGGAGATTGAGGGTACAGAATGGGCGGAGTGGGAAGGGAGGGGTGGAGTGTTTGCTCATCGCCGTGAAACTTGACGCGATGTCCGGAGAGCTAGGGCGAAATGCTAAAAGAGTGTTTCTTGCATGATCTGCAGGGTTAATTTAATTGCCATACTTTAGCTATTGTAATCATGTATGTATACATTTCGGACGGAAAGCATAATATTCCATGTTCGCGGGGGCGCACTTGCTCAGTGTTCTCCACATTGGAAACATTCACTCTCAACCCGCTAGCCTCACAATACGAGATTTTTCCTCACCAAATTAGCTCTCCTTCTAGACTGCTTGGTACCGAAATATTAATTTTTTGGTTTGTTGCCTGTCTTCATAATATAATCCATTGCCGCAAGTTTTGGAATGACTTTGCTTACCAGCCAACTTCTCTCAAGTACAATTACAAAACGCTTCTCAAGCGCATCAACCATTATCCTATTTGTCTTAAAACGTTTCAAATCAGACCACCCTCGCAGATCTCCACACCCGGCCGGTCTATATTCAAGACCCAAGCATGACAGCCAATAGTCAACAAAGCAAAGGTTTAGGTGAGGCCTGGCAGTGTTTCCCAGCAGGCTGGGACAGAGCACGGGTTCAATCTGCGTCCAAGGATGACATTCAAAAGCTCAAGAAAGCGCTTATTGATATGAGCAATAGAGTGAAACAACGTCTTCTCAGAAGTGCCGCCGAACTAGAGGACATAGATACGAAGATGAACTCTCGATGGCCTGTGCCAATGTTTATCCCGGGAACATACATTCCCCCAGCAACACCAGATTTCATCAAGTTAATCCAGCGTTTATGGCCTACCGGTCCGTGGGGTATACTTGTGTATCGAAGCATTGGCTACAGTGATGCGGTGGGCTGGAGCAAGGAGATACAGCATCGATTGGAAGATTTGATAACGCGACCCTTTGCATGTTGTAGTCATTTCGAATCTGGTGCCAAGGAAGTAGCATCTAGATTCCAGCTTATATATGTTGAGTATGAAGACTTCGAAGCACATGCTGCCAATCCGTCCGCCGCAAACTGGATATCTAGGTGAGTAAAATCGATCTTAAAATGAGGAGCAAGAACTAAATCTTCATCAGGCATTATGGAAGAGTCAGCGTCCCGCTTTACGGCGACGGCTTTAACCATGGCTTTTGTCTCAACATCACACGCGAGGTAGTAGAAAGCCTCCAAGGCCGTCCAGAAACACTACCCTTCATCCAAGTAATAGAGGAGACCTCCACAGATCGCGCCATCGAGCGCCGGATCCGAGCCATCAAGAAACAGTATTATGCTCAGTTGCATCCTCTAGACAGGCATCTCGCCCGGGATAAGAAGTATACTCAAAGCCCATTATGCTTCAATGTGGCGGTAAGCCAGCTTCTTCCTGGGCTATTTAATGCGGTCGTGGGTGAATTGGCGAGTGACGGCTTGTATGAGCTCGGCTGTAGGATGAAGGGCGGCGAGATTTGGATTTCGGAGACGACGACGTTGATGCGTGAGCGAAAAGAGAGGAAGGTTTTAGCGCGGCGCTCCCCCGAGCGTATGAAATAAGATGGAAGGATAGATCTTGTGTTACCTGATAGCTAGAGTACTTAGATGATATAATACTCTCACCTCTCTAAATGGTGAAACTTCTAAACGTTAAGAATAAAGTCTCAGAACTACAATTAGTTCTAGGGCATGGTATCATCTATGCTGCATTGCTTCGTTCCTTCCGCTTGAGACTCTCTATCCACTTAGAATCTACTTCGATCAAGATATTATCTGCATGATTTCAGCACTTGGAGAGTAGCCCATGCCAAGATCACAAATCTCGAAGCGAGTTTCCCCTGAATTACGTCGCCAATATACCAACGACCTCGCAGAAATGAACGCCAATGTCTGTGTAAACACCATCATTCAGGCCTGTGTCATCATCAATGGAGTCACCTCTGAGAAAGAAGCGGAGAATCAGCTTCGAGAAGGTCTCTAAGCCACCACTTGGCCGAAAAACCAACCACCAATCCCAAAATTGACGATCCCAACGAACACAAGAACATAAACCCGGAGTCGCCTATCAAACCGGGAGTAAGGCTTCCAGAGGCCTCTCAAAGATTCGAGATCCTATCCTGGAACGTCAACGGCATATCCCCGCTCCTCCCACCGCAAAACAAGAAATAACATCCCCCTCCACTCCTCATCCCGCTCCTCAAAACCAGACACCATGCTCCCTACGCACAATCCTGCAACGCCACGCCTTCCCCCCAAATAACCTGCCTCCAAGAAGCCAGGATCCGCCCGGGCGACGCACGAACGCAAAACACGGTCGAGGACGCCGCCAACCCGTCGTCGACCTCCTCTGGCGCCGGCCCACGACATAAAGCGTTCTTCTCGCTGCCGCGGGTTCAGGGGGAAAATGTGTACACCATCTGCGCGCTGATCCGAGCCGATGTCCCCTTCAAGCACGCAACGAGTGCGACGACCCGAGACGCGGCCTGGGATCTCGATGGCCGGGTGCCGATCAGCGAGTTCCCGGGCTGGAAAGCGGCCATCGCGAACGGGTACCGGGTGAACGGCACGACCGGAAGCGGGAGTTCCACTCGCTGATGCTTCGCGAGGTGCTCGGGTACGCGCCGGGGAGGGTGGGACGCGGCGCTGGTGGGCGATATGAACGCCGCCCGTACGCCGCTGGATGGCCATCCAGGGATCCGCTTTGCAGCAGGGACACGTGGGGAACCGCGCTGATTTCGAGGCCAAATTCGCCTCCTCGCCGGCTGGGATGCGAGGTATCGACGCCTCTCGATACCTGCGCCATATCACGCGTGCCTACGCCTATCATGGCGAATCCGTGTCCTCCTGAGGCTGCAGCTGCGGCCGTGTAGATCTGGGGATTGTAAGCCGCAGGCCAGTCGAGAGGGGTACATTCGTAGGCGCTCAGATTTTCGAGAGTGTGCTGGAGAGAGGATATAGCGATCATGTGCCGCTGGGTGTTGTGCTTGATGTTGAGAAGATTATTGATAGGGATTTGGTTGATGAAGAGGATGAGCCTTAAGGTAATATGCCTTTTGCGTCAATGAAGCTTGCGGCCGAGATTCTAGGAAGCCTCTCCCACATTTGCGATTTAAGTAAGCTTAAGCTTCAAGACGACGTATTTCGGAATCTTGATCATTCTTTGCATTGTACAAAAGCTTATGACACAGAGAACGGCCATCTAGCCCAATATATATGGTGTGCTGGAGACTCAAGTGGGTCGGTATAGACTGAAACATTCATTGATCTGGAGTTTCTATCTCGACTGATACTTATCACGATCCCATCTCTATTCCATATTCTCCGGCCAGTCAATAACTATAGCCTCTAGACCTGGACTAACACCCATCCACTTCCTATTGTCCTCTTCTGCGCCTGCCCATCTCAGAATAATACTCATATGAGCTAGAAAATCCTCTTGCTCGTCCATAGCCATTTCCTGTGCTTTTGGCAATCTCGGGTGTGCTGCGTCTCCTAGATTAGCTTTCTCTATAGAGTATGAGAGGCTAGTCTGAAGAGTATTACTTACTGCCTCTGAGAGCGTAGAACTGCCGTTCTTCATGTTTGTGCACCTCACTTTCACTCCCAAAACACTTTTCATATCCCTTCAAGAGCTTCCAATGTAGGTTGATGAGCACGAATTCAAATGACTTCCGGAGGTGTTTTGACATTCTTGATGATGTACTGAAGCTAACAGGGGCATCAGGATCTGAAGCATAGTTGATTAATGCAACGACTATAATATCCCATGAGCCAGAGCGGAAGCAACAAAGAGGGGATGCACCCACTATTGTATAAAGTCTGCAGTCTTGTTTCAAGAGTTGCTCGTGGCCACATATGGGGTTCGATCATATAGTGCGTCTTGAGGCCCAATTTCAGAAGCCGTCCATATGCTTTGACGTGCTCCATAGCTTCAAACTCATATTGCGTGGCACATTGAAGTTTTCGACAAAGGGCATGAGTGGGGAACGCTCCAGGGCCAAGTCCTTTATTTTCTATTTCTTTTGCTCTCTATCAACACAATTAGCCAATGATGCAGGCGAAAATATGTGCAGAATTGGAAGCACTTGGGATCTCACTTCCTCAATCCCCTTCAAAATGATTGGTTGAGAACTTTGCGTCAATTTGGTTGCCTCCATTTCGAAGTCGATAGTTGCAGGGAGAAGATACCGGCTCATTTCGACGGGTGCTAATGGCTTCTTACTGATGCAAGGCGAGCATTGACATTGCCATAGCTGTCTATGTGCAATACTCTGTATATAGATACATTCATCGCGGCGTGATGATTTATTAACTGTTATTCTTTCATTGTTTTCGATCCCTTTTGTTGCTCTAACTCGCAACAGACCACCAGGTTCATAGTCAATCTTGGCATTCGGACAACAAGACTTCTGAAATAATGTGAAGAATGGTTCGATGAAGTATCCGGCAGTATCAAGAATAGGGTAGTCTGGTCTGGTAGATAAGATATCTCTGAACACTGGAGTGACGCATACAATGACGCAAAAATAAGCCTGACAGCAGTCAGCTGTAATGATCGCGTCAAAATTCTATTTAATTACCTACTATTTTAGTGTAAAGTTCAACTTGATCTCTAGACAAGCTTTTGAAGGAACTATCTAGTTCCTGCATAACGCGATCCACCACTTTATCTTTATTATCGCTATCTTCGGGAATCGGTATTTTATAGTCGTTGTATACTTCAGTGACAAGATGACTTATCTCGGCATGATACTCTTCTTCATCCGCAACCCTGGCCGTTCCTTGTAATTTGTGACATCTCACGAGTTGGAGAACAACTCTCCCCAGCCAATAGAGAAAAAGGAGTGTGCCATCTGTCAAGGAAACTTCTTCATTGTCTTTCTTGGCTAACAGCCTTTTCTTCAAATCACTGTGGATCCTACATTCATATTTGTGGAGATCGAGTGCTCGCTCCTTACATTCTTCTGAGCAGTAATTTACAATATTGCAAACGTCGCAAGTAATAAACGCGACCGGTCGTGAAATATTCCCGTTGTTGAAAGTCCAGACTTGCGTACCCGCAGATTTAAAAATGGCCCCGAGACAGTAGTTACAAGCGCATCGAGCAGATGCCCTTCCCAGTTCCTCAACTATAACAGGTGGTCGAGGGAGTTCGCATATTGTTTCTCCCGCTTCGACTCTCCTCTTGGCAATGATAACAGGTAGATCTTGAAAAGGGTCTGCTTGGATGTCCAATGGCACAATCTGATTCACCCTCGAAGGTATTTTGTCGAAAACCATCTTTGCAAATGATGATGTTGTGAAGAGGAAATATGAAGTTGTGGTTTGGGAGAACTGCGATTATATATATGGCTGAAAAGGAAGGGACGTTACAGTATCACGCATGTATTGTTTCTTACTTTCGACAAGCTACCACTACATTATCCGGTTGGTGCAGGTCTGACCATTTTTATACGTAGATTGAAAAATGAAGGAAATAATACATATGGTATGCTGGTACTTCTTACTTCGATGCCGAAATCTCGTTGTTTGGAAGTTTAACACCACCATATTTCGTTCTTCCATGGCAGGAACCACTTTCATGCATTGGAAAAGCGAAGTTAATACAGCCCGATGCCCAGAGCTATAAGGGAGGTTGATTTGTTTTTGTCAGGGATATGTGTCTGGCGATATAAATATTCTGAGTGCTAAACCCCCTCCCCTTAAACGCCAAAGACGCCTTTTACAACCTCCTCCGTTCCCTTGACACTCGCAAATTCGCCATTCAAACTCGCCAAATTAACTCTGTGCACAGTCTCTGCGTCAAATTCTCCTCTGTCGTATGTCGCGCACGCATCACCAACCAACAAAATATCGCCTTCTTCTTCTACCTCCCCCTTTTCAGTTACCTGCTTCGCATCAGTATCCCACTATACCTAGACATGATCCAACCCAATACCAAATAATCAAGGATCTTCCACCAGACTCAGATTGACATGCCGGAGGACTACTAAATGCCCTCTACTTTCCCCTTCATCACCATGGAGAATACAAGGCAAGAGAAACAAGGAAGAACTTACCAAGTCCACAACCCTCAAGTTATTAGCCATCCGGGTGGTAGTACTAACACACTGATCCGTCGTCAAGCCATAGATAACTAACCTGTCCAGCCTCAGCAAGTCACCAACAACCAGATACAGGACCTTCTATATAAAGAGATGAACAGGGAAACCAACTGCCTAACAAAATTCTCCCGTAAAAACCCCTCCAGACCCGTGCCAACAAACCCAGAATTCACGTTCTTCACAAACACGCGCTCACCCTCCCTCGGCTTCACAAACTCCAGTGCCTCAATCGCGCTCCTCGCCACGCCATCAATCTCAACCGTCTGGTCGGGGTGCAGCATCGAGTCACGATAGATGCTATGGTGGTGGATATGACATATCAGTACCTCCTTCCCATTTTCAGCGGATGGGATGGAGGCATTGAACGTCCGAGATGCGGAGAGGAGACGCTCAGCATTCGCTTCAAAATCCGGGTTGTTCCTGTTTCCCCAGAACGTCAGGTGGAGGAAGCCCTTTTGGATATCGATCAGGAGGAGGGCGGTTTTGGTGGTGGCTGCTGATTTCATGGTCGCTGGCAGTTATATTACAGACTGAACGTTGATGGGCTAAAAACACTTATGCAGCTTAGCTTTAGAGAAAAGCTGTGGCAAATAAAAGGCGTCTTCGCTCGTTATAGGATATATATTCTCACATCTGCGAATGTATAGTGAAGGGAGGATGCTCTTATGTCATCAAGGAAGTCGATGACAAATACCCGCCTCGCTCAAGCCCCCCATTCCACCCCGACGTAGTACGGCCTAAGCTCAAATAAACCTTCGAGTGAACACTGGTGAGATTGGAAGTTTCAGAGGCTGTAAGTTCGCATACCTGAGTTCAAACAGTTCCATGTTCATACGAGAACAATCAGCTAAGCATCACCAGTAATGTAAAGAACAAGAAAGATCCCAAGGAAAGAAATCATTGGTTGAATATTGTGATTATGGATGTCGCCTAAAGAGTACGAGGCGATATATAGAATGCTACAACCCAGCTATTCACAAAAATTAAGGACATTGAAGCTGAATTTCGCACCCATATTTTTACCCTGTTCCATCCCTGTCGCACCCTGAGCAATGCAAAGCACGGGGCATGTATGAGTATAATACAACACAACCCATTCTGCATTATTTTGCTCTTAAAATATTAATTGTCCGAAATTAAACTTTCGCGCTCGAGCTATCCTTCACAGTTGAAAGGCCAGCTTTGAACAAGCTCGGAGCCATGCGATATCTTATGTTTTTGTTTAATCGTAGTCAGCGTATAAATCCCTGCGAAGATTCTTGATAATTGTTCCGGGAGGATGGTCATCTGCTCCAAATTTGCAACTATACGCAGTACAAACAAGCTATACCAAATCAGCCACTGAAGTCAGAACTCAAAATAGGGCAAGATGATAGTCCCAAAGCCCGTTCAAAGGATAAATATATACAAATGTTGGCTTACCTGCTTTCCAGATAGAATCACGCTAGGGCAGTGATGTCCATAGATACAAAGCTCCAAATCGCATTCCTGGCCACTGGTGCAAGGGTTGAGTCTGGTCAAAAAGGCGATGGCTTTCAAATCTTCTTCCGTGGCTTTATGTTTATGTTCAAAACAGCAAGAATCACCTTTAGCGCAGGGACCACGAAGGTAATGATTATTGCAAAGCTTGCTGTTGCCTGTCCGATGTTTTATTTTCTCGAGTACCTACAATTCGTTAGCCTCAGCTTGAGTAACATGGCTTTAACGAACAGAGATTGATACATACCGTAGGACTAACTGTAATAGTAGGATCTAACCCACGTGGACCAGGAACCCAAGCTGGTTTTGCAGAAGCAAGGGTAGGTGTACCTTTCTTGACATTTACAACTGCAACACCATTTTTTGTAATAACGGGTGACGCTGACCGAGCCGGAGCAATAGAGGTAACGCCAGCCCAGGTACTTGGCGCCGGCGATGAATTTCCAGCACGCTCGGTTAACTTATTGAGGCGAAATATATCATTGAAGCTGATGAAAGTCAGTGACTGATATGCAGATAACGAATGGAAACAGAACAAGGAGGGTATGTGGCGTGTGCGAGATCTAGAAAGCCTACTTTATTATTTGAATGCCTGTTGCCATAAGCTCTTTAACAACTTTAGGACCCTCCATTATCGTAACGATATTGCGTTCTTCGGGTTTGATAACTTCATCTAGGAACTGTTTTGAGCAGGGTCAGCTATTGTTATATTGGGTGGCAAGTATGTTGATTTGACGTTACTCACAGGAGCGTATCCAGCGTCATGTGAGATCCCTAATAGAATTTGTTTGCAATTATAATTGCGAAGGTGCCAACGAGTAAGTTCTGCGAAGTATCAGCCATGCCATCCCACAATTCGATCGAGCTTCGAGCATATATGCGTAAGTCGTAGAATTTGGCAAACCCCACGCGCGCAGACAGAGCCAAGCATACCTTTGATCTTTGAATCCGCCCTCTCTTTACCGTGGCCAACGTCAATAAAGTTGAAGCTCGCCTTGCCTTGTGTAAATCCAACCACAAATCCTCTGAAGCTCTCCAAATCCTCCAGGCACCCATCTCTCAGCATCGCATTCACAAGGCCATGCTGGTTAGCGTAAACATTTGCAATAACCTCGACTTCTCCCTCAAACCCTCCACAATGTTCCAGCACTGCATTCCTCAGCTGTGCAGCAGCTTGTTTGCCACCCTCCACGCCGAGTTTTATGAGGTTGGCGTTGAAGATCATGCCATCACCATCGATAAGGACTTGGATATACGGGTTCTTCTCCATACTGGCCTTGCTGAGATTCATGTGTTGGGTTATGACGGTGAGTTGTTGTTGGAGCTCTCGTCTGGAGCGACGGGCATCTTCGAGGTCGAGGTTTGCATCTTGGATTTCTTTTCGTAGGTGCTTGTTTTCGAGGCGAAGTTCTCGTTCAATACGCTCGCAGTATATCAAAAGATCCTAGAAAATCTCCCGTTAGCATAAATGTGGCTCGTGGAAAACATTGTAGACCTAGAGCTTTGAGTACGTTGGCGGGAGACGTTTCTACCACCAAGTCCTACAGAACAACACCAACAAGAAGAAATGTACCTTGATTAACTCATCTGAAGTATCCCTCTGAGCAACCATACCGTTAAATCTCGTCACAAAATCCATTACTCCCGTCATTTTGAACTTATTTTGCGTTGTAAGAAGAGCTTTGGAGCTCTCCACAAAAAAAATTCGCGTGTGAGTCTGGGTAGTTTTCCAGGTGACGCGTTTCCCTGCAAAAGTGGGAGTGATCCTTCACAGGTCCAAATCTCCCATGTAATAATAGAGCTTGATGATTGTGAGTGGCGTGAGATCGAAGTGGCTTGTGGAGGAGAAGAGAAGAGAAGGTCAAGGATAAATGATAGCTTTGAAACCAGTATAGTTAGTGTGTTGTCTCGGCTGGGAGCCGCCACTGCTACTCTTTCTTCGTGGAAAGCCCGCCTGTCCACCATGCCATGCCAGGCCGCAATTATTTTAATCAACTCGAACCTGCAGTGTATACAACCTCTAACATAGGTCTAAAGGTCATGGATTTCTTGGAAGCAAATAACCTGTATCATCACGATCAATCAGAGCCGAATTTTCGCGGTGTCACGTGCATTGACGTCTGTCTCGGACGCTTCTTAGATATCGGCGTATAGACTAACACTGGGAGACGAATATTTCCTGCTGCAGTACTGCGAACCCAACATGAATGTATGTTGTGCTTTTGGCAATATGCAGATCGACTATTTCTTTCACCAATTACTTCGGCAGCATCGTTATGTGAAACAATTCAGCTGCACTATATTAAAGTGTGCTGATATCTCTCCTTATTGCAAAAGAAGTCCAATAATGGTCAGTATTCTCAGAATGACCTGTATAGCAACAAGTATGCTCCTCGAATGGATCTAGAAATCTCCGAGTATCATCACTATGAGTGAACATCGTATTACTACTAAAGCTCAGAAAATGTCAAGTTTACGAAGCAAAAGAGTCCGAAATCGGAGAATTCTGGTATTCATTGATGAGATACGGAAGAATTCGGCATCTGCATCTCTATCATACATTTGTACCATCTTATGCTCGCCATGTATTCAACACCTAGAGATCTGAAATGAAAACTAGTATCGTTCATCTTACACGTTGCGCCTGCGAGAAGTAAGTCTTCTCCACTCCCAACCACAGCTGTTGGTATCAAGTGTTTCCAAATGCTAATTTCTGTACGCAGACTCTGCCTAGTTTGCATAATAGTTTTGTATAGGGGATTTCAAGGATATCCTCCAAGGGGATGAGAAACAGTCAAAGGAAAGGAGAACATCGCGGAGGCTATGGCTCTCCTCCCATCTCGTATGAGCTCACTGTTCTAATCTATTCAGATACACGAAAAGTAATACCTAGTGCACGCGAATACTTACAACCGTCTAGAACGGTGCAGCATCCCGCCATCTCTCTGCCTCATCCGTCTTCTCCAAGTGTTTCCGAATATTCTCAAAGTGAATCTTCGCCATGGAGGAAGGATACACATTTCCGATGAGCTTGTTATTGACGATGCTCTTTTCGCTTGGGAAGATATGATGAGATGGCATGCCTTGCAAACCTGCAAGCTCAGTCGGCGTTAACTTTCTTAGACCACTAGGATGGCCCAGAACACGGTTATCTTTCTGAAGCCCTGCTGTGCAGATGGTGGGTGTTTGCATTGCATCATCCCAGACTGGGTATTTTCTGCCTGTGGTGGCTGCACGAACATTGTGGCTTGGTGCATTCTGAGGGATCTGGCGTAGCACATCTTTGGCAGTGGTGAGCGGCTTCAACCCATCAAAACGATTCTCGGAATGTGTATAGGCTGGAAACTCAGGTAGTGTCTCACCAGGTCTAAAATATTGTCAATTTAGCACTTGGATGTGGATGGACAAGACTTACGCAGCAGCATACATCAGCAACCGTCGTCTTCGCTGAGGCAAGCCATCCTTGTGGAATTCTCGCACCTGCCAAGAGACGGAGTATCCGAGGTCAGTAAACTGACTCAAGAACATGTTGAAATCCAACTCAAATTCGTTCCACAAAAAGCCGAATGTCTGCTCGGAATGGACGATGCGAGCCCTTGTAAGCTTGACTAGTGGGTTAACACAGAATGATGCCGCATAGTTGTCTGCATCATTAGGGCATGCGCCACGCGCTTGGGTGTGGTTAGGACTGAAGTACTGACATGGGCAGCTTATATGGAGTACATCCACAAGATGAGAGCGGCGTTCCTCCAATGAGCTTACACAGAATGAGTGCACTGTCATCTTGTGAAATTCGGTGCTCGGAAAGTTTACTTTATAGGTCTTTTCAGCTTCTCCCCACGAATCGAAGGCGTACTTGACCTCAAGGCCAGCAGCTTGCGCGCCTCTTGAGGTACCTCCACAGCCACAGACTAGCAAAGTAATTATATTAGCAAGTATCCTATACTATAGAGTTCAACACTTACAAGTATCAAAGAGAGTATACTTTCTGACTTTCTCACCAAGGAACTCAACCTCATCGTCGTTTCGGGAGTTCGTTCCTGCACGCCATTGCCGTCGTTGTGCCGTAGATGATTTTCCTAAGCCTGGTCCGCACTCTGCTTCGAGAAGAGGGCGTAATGTATAACTATAGAAGTTTGCTGTTCCAGGGTTGATATTGTGTGCTCGCCTCTCTAAAGCGTTCTTATATTTGCGTATAAACATCCATCGTAACACAAGGATGTCGTTCTTTTCAACCCATATCATCTTTTCTCTGTGAGTACCGATGTTAGGGACATAAGCGCGATCGTATCTCAATTCTGGGGCTTCTTGAATAGTCTTATTGGTAAAATTGACTCTCCGGATATTGGTGACTTCCTTCAAAGAAACTTCTCTTACAGACTGCTCGAGCATAGGTCTTGGGTCATCCATGTCAACTTCATGTAGATAGGCTAGCTCATTCTTCGTGTTCTTTCCTCTTTCCAACTTTCCACCAAGGTGTTTTATCCTTGTGGACTCCCAGCCTCGTAAAGTGATGTTGCCATCTCTGGTATCCTTCACAATGCACTTAATCGTCAGGAAGTTCCCATCTGCGATCTCAACTACCTTTTTCTGCTTGAGAGTCCAGACACCCCAGCTGCAAGTCTCAAGAGAGGTCAAGGGCCAGACTAGTGGTGGATTGCGAGTGGGAATAACTCCGCGTTGAGATCTTGGTTGTCGAAACAGCTGCTCTTCAACCTTTGCTTCTAGCTCCTCCACAGCGATTTTACCAGGGATATGCTCAATCTTAAGATCAGTAATTGATTCTTCAATTATGAGGTCCTCATCTTCCAGGCTGATCACCTCGTGGCAGGGATCAATCGGGCTCTGGGGTTCCTGAAGTTCACCATGGCCGGTAAGATCGATGTACACCTTATCACCAGCCGATGTTTGGTCTTCTGTACTGCTCTCCGAGGGTGGCTTAGCGGCGCGTGGATTGTTGTCGCCAGTCAGGTCAATGAGGTTGTCTGGGTCAGGTGACAATGTGTGCGACGAAGCTTGAGATGGTGGTGGAGAAGCCTGTGAAAAAGCACCGACTAATCTAAAGGAGGAAGCGGACCCCCCATGGTCAGGAATGGCGCAGTCCTGCTCCATGGCGGTGGGTTTCTTGGGACGTAGGTAGGCTTGTATCTAGGAGGATTTAGCAAGGTAGTAATGTACGCTGGCTAACTTTTGCTCGGCAACTGACTGAAGTTGTGGTTCTCTTGTGGTTAGATGTTGTGCACGAGTTGGCCTAGAGCCTGGTAGTCGGATGAGAAAGTTGAAAGCTTCGTATGACTTTTCATGTGATGATATTGAAGAATGAAGCCTGATAAGGCTCACCAATATGGAAGTGAATCAGAAGCAAGCCTTTTAGACGTAGCGAGACTGCTGTGGTGGATGAGACTCGCCAAAAGTGAGAATTTTACTTGGCTGAGCCTCCAGAAGTTGAGGATACAGGTTCGTCAGCTCTAGAAGCGCTCGATCGAGCTACAGTATCGGTCTTCCTGCATTCCTTAAATTTAATAGAGAGGGAGCACCGAAGAGTAACGCGATGGTGTGAAAACTGTGGGCTTCGAGAGATGTTTTTTTTAGTTGCAAGAGAATAGAACTCTGACTCTAGCCAGGAGCCAGAAAACTTTGGATTCACTTTGGGGCAGACGGTAAACGAGTAAGGCTAAAACTGCTCTGTGGCACAAATATTAGTCAATAAGTCACCAAGGACTGCCACTTCAACAGTTGCACTTGCTTATGGCCATCTCGCCTTTCATTAGCATTTCAACAAGTACATCTCACTATATGGATGTCCATTCTTGAACCGCCTCGCTAGAAAGCACGTTAATTCGTTTTTAGTATACGTTTTACATCGAGGTCGCAAATTTTATGGAGTATAAAGCATCGCTTTTCGACATCCAGCTTAGCCGTGAGTTTGCTTCTATCCACACTACGAACGCTAACCAATAGAGTGTAAGCACCGATTACAAGAAATGACAAGTCATTTTCTAAGCCGTTTGATACATCGAGAGAAGAGGAATAACCTGTACAAACCCCCCTTGAGGTTACACATACCAAGGCGGTTGGCTATGGCCTTGTCACCATTTAACGTGTTTCTAGTGACGACTTCAGTATTACCAGTACATTGTACACTATCACCACTGGAAGTGGTGTGAGGTTCCGCTCTGAATGTAAAGTATTTACATATTTGAGAGTATTAATAGCTATACAAGCAAAAAGGCCTAGATGAGTGGCTTGGATCTGAGAATTGTTGTTGAGTAACAAAGCCTTGGCAGTCTTGAAAGATCAGTGTTTGAATGTCAGTTTGATACATACGCTTTACGGACTTAATACCCTGCAGACTTCACAATATATTTGAACCAGTCTTCAGCGGTACAAGACTTCCACACCGAAGGGCCAATTTCTTAAATAGATGAAATGTAATAGAATTGATAGTTTGCTTTAGCAAATTCCGACAAAACTCTTCTCTCGCACAATCACCAAAGTCGGAACCTCAATTTATATTAAGCACAAATGCCTAAGTATACAAATTCTATCATTCAGTCGCATCGGAAAGGCTTTTAATACCCGGGTAAGCGAGTAATAGCCGGCATGGTGTTTTCGTTTTGCAGTACTTTTCCTTTTATTGACATGCGTTATTCAACAAGATAGCATGTTAGAAGTTCAAGAGCGTAGACTGAAGGTCCTCAATTTGGTTCCTGAGATTAGGCACCATTTCCAGCTTTTCGGGAGATCAAAAAGTGGCACTTGATGTCAATAACCAACTTCGTACTGACAAGCTGAACTGGTAGCTAACAATATGTATAATTCCGAAAGCATTCTTGGGGGAGGGGTTGCCGGGGGGACAAAGTACATGCTTCGGCACCTGCGATTGCACAAACAAGATTCACAACAATTTGGGCGAGTTGGCTTTGTTGCTGATATTGCAAAGATCCTGAAATGTTGGATAATGCTAACATTTTGATGTTCTTCATCTGTAGATATTTCTAACTGAACTAACTAGAGCCATCCTGTCTATAGTTACTTTTACTTCTTTTTCTTATCCTTTTTCTCTTTCTTCACGGGCTGGCCGCTGCCACCGGCAGGACCGGCACCTCCCATCAAGGCACTCATATCTGGCATGCCAGGCGGCATCTGCCCGCCACTTTGCTGCATCTCTTGCATCATTTGTTTCAAGAAATCATCACTGACACCACCTCCAGTCAACGCAGGACTGAAGTATGGTAGAACTGTTCCCATCTTCCATGCCTTTCCTTTCGGTGCTGCTGGTTCTGGATATGGTTTCTTGGAATCGGGCATAGGGAACCCTGGTATCCTTACACTCATGGCATGTGCTGGTGTTGCTGGATTTGCAAGAAGGTGTTTTGAAATGAGCGTGTATAAATGATGCTCTACAGACATGTTTTCAGCTCCAATTCCCTCGCCTATTTATTGACTAGCAGACTCACTGTTCTTGACCTTTCCTGAACCCTTAACCCTAACTTTTACCCTTCCTGGATTTGACCAATCTTTAGGATGCATCTTATTTGGCTCAAACACGGTATCCAACTTCAACACTGTACAAGCTGCCACAATTTCTCTCGCTAATGGATTCTCCACCGCCATCTCAACACCTACCCGTCTTCCCTCCGCCCTCGTCCTCCTCCTATCAAAGTATATTGGATAAAGGCATTGAAAATTCTTATACTTGTTCGCATCCGGCGCTGTCGCGTTCTGAAACCCTGGTAGGATTTGTTCTCTGGGTATATTGCTGGGGTTGATAAGGGAGGATTGAGCTTGTGCTTGAGAAGGTCGGGGTTTTGGTGCGGAGGGTACGCGTCGTTTGATGATTTCCCGCTCATCAAATTCAGTGGGATCTAGGTCGGAGATGTTACCCTCCGAAGGGTCACTGTCTAGGTCGCTGTCGCTGACTTCTTCTACTCGTGCCCGAGACATTTTGGTTATTGAGTTGATATTGCAGCCGTGAGGTGGGGTTATTTGGTGGGGTGAAGTGAATGAAGCGAGGCTTAGAAACGTGACAATTCTTGGCATTCAACCACGTTAGTTTATAGTTCAGTTGGCTAGTGTAATATTAACCTTAGAATAAGAATTATCGCAGCGACAAGAATAGTTTTAGGCAATAAGAACCAAATGTCATTTACAAAATTAACATGGATAGGTGTACGCATTCATCGGAACAATATACTGTGTCAAACTTGTAGCCAGTACAACATATGCTCAAATGGAAAACAGCATACCTAGCGAGCTAGCTTATACCTAGTCATTATATACAGCATATTGCGTTGTTGTTGTTCATCAAAATCATACATACATCGCAAAATATATAGCTCACGCTCTAAGGTATCGTTCAAGAAGCGGTTATTAATCCCTGTTTTGCACTCGCCTTGCCCAATCATCTCCCACACGAGTTGCCTCCACGACTACGACCCCTCTACCACGCCCAACCCTGTCTTCCTTCTGCCACCATTGCTCAACCTCCTTGGGTGCCTGCTCAGCTTCAGACTCGCTATCAGCAAGACCTCCAGAACCTCGTTCAGCACCAACTACCACCACTACATCTTGTCGGAGCCAAGTTTGAAGATGCGTGATAATCTCACCAGTTGGTCCAGCTAAGTATCCCTGTAGGTATACCGTATCGGGGTTAAGATGGCGTAGGATGTGAACGTGCCCATTATGTGTAGTGAATGGAAGAACCATGGTCTCTTTCTCTACCAAAGCTAGCCCCTGTGCATATATGGCATTGAAAGCCGGTGAGTTGGATGCAGTACTCCTGCACTCGTTAGTTGAGGTCCAAACGGAATTTATACTACATACAATGTCTTGTTAACTTCTTCAGTGGGTGTCTGAGCTTGCTCGTGGCCAATATTTGAGAAGGAGGAGCTCAACGACCCTGGCGGCTTGGAAGTAGCCTATATTTCCAAGTTAGCGATGTTCTGAGGTTGCCAAATTTAACAACAAATTAAATCACTGCAGAAGTTGTGTTCTGTACATACATCAAGTGGATGCTCTTTCAGCCCTGGTGCGTATATAAGGACGAAGAGCCGAATCTTGGAGAAATCAGTGCTGCGAGGTAGATGTGAGAGTATGGATGCATGTTCGACAAATATGTCATCCTCATCCATCTGTCCATCCTCATTTGTATCCGCAGAAACCACAATCGCCACTGTCTTCCTCTTGCCATTCACGACGGGGACTCTTGGTGTTGCTGCTACCCCAGCCTCGCTGGCGGATCGCAGCTCGATGCCAGACGCAGCTGCTGGACCGGGATCCGCACGTCGACTCTCCACCTCCTCAGACCAAAGATTATGATCCCTATATGCGTTCTTATCTTCTTCTCTAATGGATGAGAGGGCATTTCCAACCACAGCGCCAGCTGCCGCAACACCGGCTGCAACACTTCTGCTTGCGCCTTCCATAAATTGTTGTGGGCTTGGAGTCCTCCTCAAGGCGCCAGACATGCGCGCCATATAGCTCTGCGATTCTTCTGGTCGATGTTGAGTTGTGCCATAAGCTACCTCTCCTGGGCGCACATCTGCGTAAGATGGCGGTCCTGTTCTAACACTTCCATCAGGATTTCTGCCATATGGATACGGACCGTCGTCTCTCCGAGGCCGATCCTCCTCATCGTCATCATTTCGTTCACTCCAAATCCATGCTGCGATTCCAACGGTTGCAACTGTTACGGTCAGAACCAGAGGAACCCAGTAGGATAATGCGCCTCGTGAGTTATTATTCCTGCGCGCATTGCGCTCGTATCTATCGTAAGACATTTAGAACGATATGTGCATTTCAGTTGCCCCTCCAGCCGTCATTTGAAAAGATAAATATCAAGAAATGCAAGGTGGCTGGCGCATGAAGGTAATCCCGAGGCTGGGGGAATCTTTCTGTTGACATGCGGTTACCAGCGCGACCCGCTGAAACATTGATCCTTGTAATACTTTCACGTGATACAACCACGTATGACTAATTTTTGGAGATGTGTGAATCTTGGGAAAATTATATACACACTTTCGCACCAAAAGTTTCTTCCGTCTTGATACGAGTCTGTTGTTTTTACTATATCAAAACACCTGAAATCAGGCTGTAGATACTTACGATACAATTTTCTACAAGAATTAATTAGATATAGAAACCACAAATCCTGGCAATCGCCCTCTTGCTTATTCTCGGCATCCTCGAATCTCCATAATCACAGAGACACACTGCCACCATGTCTGAAGAAGCAGAAACGATTCCCTTCCAGGCAGTCATTTTATGTGGTCCTGGATCTTCGTTTCCTACATTCACCACCAACTCTGATCAAAATCCAAAGGCCTTATTACCCATCGCGAATCGTCCAATGGTATGGTACGCTATAGATTTTTGTCGGAGGATGCTCATCACGGGTATGTGAGAAGCAAGATATCATAAGTAAATTTGATTGACTAGATCTAGACATAACTCTGATTGTACCTCCTTCATCATATCAGGCCATCAAAACAGCACTTCACTCCAATCCTCAGCTAAGCTTTCCGGGGTTGGCCACACCTAATTTACTAGCCCCAAAAGATCTTGATAACAATACCAGCACCGCACAGATCTTCCGGCTGCCAGAAGTCAGAGATATTATCAAGGGAAATTTTCTCACTCTCCCTTGCGATCTGATCTGTGAACTTGGTGGAGAAACCTTCCTCGACCTATGGGCCGTGCAAGCATGTCGGCCTGGCGGAAACGGACATGCAGGAGGACTAGGAGTTTGGTACCAAACCAAAGGAGAAACAGTCATCAAGGGTGAAGAAACTAATTTCATTGCGACAACTGCCTTGAAGTCACGTGCTCACCATTCTATGCATTTCCCATTACTCAAACACGTCTCGGAACTGGTATATTCGGTGCCAACAGATACGTTGAACGACATCACAGATGACAAAAAGAGCCTACCATTACGTCATGGCCTACTTCGTGCGCACCCACGACTCAAAATGCTGAGCTCACATCGAGACGCGCATATCTATTTCTTCCCTGCCTGGATTCTAGACCTGATAAATCAAAATGAAGAACTAGAAAGCATTGGAGAGGATGTGCTCGGGTGGTGGGCAAAGGCAGGCTGGCAAGAAGGTCTCAGTCAAAAACTACATCTCGATACGATCCTCAACTCTTCAGATAGCAACTCTGCAAAAAATGATACCTCAGCGGCCGAAGTCGACTTCGAAACATTAAGTAGCACATACACCAAGAATATTGCACCTTCCGCAGAAGAAAAATCAAAACTCATCATTCCGCCTCTTCTCGCATACGTGCATCTCTCACAGCCCTCCTCGCCAGAAACGCCAGCACCACTGATACGACGCGCGGATACTGGACCCCTCCTCCTCTCCATCTCGCTACAAATCGCAAAACTTGAAGCCGTTGACACAGCAGGAAAGGCAGCATCGCCATTCGCGCACCCAACCAAGGTCGCTCACCCAGAAGGCATCGCCGCGCGGACAACTGTCACAAGGGCCGACTGCTTACTTGCCGAGAATGTAATCGTAGAAGAAAAGTCTTCTGTCAAGGAATGCGTTATTGGTGCTAACAGCACAATCAGTACTGGGGCGAAGCTTTTGAGATGCGTGGTAATGGATGGGGTGGTTGTGGGAAAGAACTGTAAATTAACGGGGTGTATCTTGGGGAGAAGGAGTAGGATCGGGGATGATTCTGTGTTGACGGATTGTGAAGTGCAAGAGAATCTTGTCCTGGCTGCGAAGAGTAAGTTTCTCCCACCCTCTATCCGTCTCAGTATGCATTTATAATACTAATGGTGAAATTTGTACAGCGGAAGATAAGAACAGCAAGCTAATGTCCAGCGCCGGCATGGAAGCCACCGAAGAAGAGCTGCAAGAATTCATCGACGAAGAAGACGAGCAGGCTATCGCGGATGACAACCTAGCGTGATCACTAATCCCATCACCATGACCAAGCATAGCGTTACTATAGCATTGCCACTAAATCTCCCTTCCCCTCAATTCCATCCTAAATCTCAAAAATGACAGAAAATAACCGCACCGAAGTGACCGAGCCCAACAAACTCTAATCCAGCTCACCCAAAATCTCATGCTGAGACATTGCGCGGCAAGAAAAAATAACGAAAGCGTAAACAACGCACGCGCGACTGATCATTCGATGATCCGGTTTTGAAAGCTCGACACAATCGGAGCATCCGTGGTCCTTGGCCCATGTCCAGCACCGTGCGTCTAAACCCATGGCATGTATGCATGCCTCCGCATCGGCGGCCGCATCGAGAGCAAATCCCGAGAAATGCAAAAGCAAAAGCAAAAAAAATATGACGGATCATCATTCCACTGACTCGGGTTGGCAGACTGTCATGCTGTTCTGGCCACGAAAAAAAAGAAATTCCAAATACTCGGCCCGTGTTACCAGTTTTATGCATGATAAGAGAAAAGGGTATTTGCGTGAGATTGAGTGCCGGCTTGCCGTGTGTTCGGGTGCTGGAATGGCATCGAACGTTGACGTGTAGTTTTCCGGTCTTGGAGCATGGAGGGAACGCCTGTGATGACTTCAGGTCATATCGTGGAGGTCTAGATCAGTGTTCGAGGTCACGCTGAGGAACTTCAACTGGGCTATTATTATGAAATTTATATCATGGGAGTTAGGATATGTGCTGTATTGCAATATGTAACTGACTTTGATTTCGTATACACACTTCCATAACCATACCAACATTAGACAGCCTAACGCACTGAAACAAGGGACCGTCCCATATTCACCTTTCCAAGGACAGGCTCAGTACCAAACCTTCGTGTTGACCATTCCAACCGACTTACCCCAGCCGACTCCATTATTCTCACCAGAATCCGCCCATCATAGAGGAATATGTAAATATCATATCTAACATATAAGGAAAGAGTGATGTTCTCAAAATAGTAATATGAGGTTCTTCCAAAGCCCCTAATTGTAGGCTCCTCCATGCACGGTAGACGAGCCGTTTCTATGTTCGTGTTGTGTGGATGCGGTGTCACTAACAAGCAGGCACAAAGGGCATTGTACCATGTACATTTGCGTTGCACGGCAGCGGGAAGAGATCCGCAGAAATGTAAGGCAACCTCGGAACGAAAAACAAGATCGCGTGCGCGATGGTGTACAAGATCATGTCGGATGCCACGAGGCTGAATGAGGTGATTGATGGATTAGTTTTCGAAATTTGAAAGAAAAGATGGTTGTAGGGCCGGTAGGCGCAAATAAGCCGAGTACTACCTTCGTCTGCGACTTCTTCTGGGATAATTTAGCCTTGTCAAACGTAACAAGAGGGGATGTTCGCCGTACCTGTCATCTATAGGGTGGTCCGGGATTGGTGCAATATGGGCTGGCCAAGGCTCTTGTACTGGAGTGCAATTCTCACAAATCTCAGGAAGAGGCTCCTCAAAATGCTGTCTTCCCCCTCTGTTGTAGGGTCGGTTTTTTTTGTTGTGACCACAAGTAGCGGGATTGGTACAATCTCTGTATAAAAGAGGATTGTTTGGATCTGGTGCTTCTTGACACTTCCAGCAGTAATAAAAATACTCGTAACACATGCTGAACGCTCTAGAAAGAATAATTATTGTGTTTTGGATGTTGCAGCAGAAATGGGGTGCAGGTGGTACAAAGTTCTGAGCACAGGAAGATGGCTCTATCGGGGAAGTTTTTCTTGACGCTCCTTCCAACTCATTATATATTCCCAGACTGAGGGGACCAGTGGGTTACTGAGCCAGCCTGAATGGATGAATCATTTCTCTAAACCTTGTCCTGTGTTTGTAACCCGTATACTTTTACTAGAGAAGGCAACCACAATGTCAACAGAGTGAATGCTCTGGTATAGTAAAGAACAGTCTCCACTATGATCTGGTCAATAATACGACCTAATGCAGCGGCGATATGTCAGATTCAGCAGGCACCGTCCCGGCTGTCCATGTTTCGACGTATAACGATGAGGCTTTCAGCCTTGTGCTACGCAAAGAATGCAAACATGGTCTGATGCTATCATCAATTACTTTGCTTCAGAGGGCAAAGTCGAGACATACCTCGGATGCACGACTTTTCCTCCCGAAATGCAATGCAACTCCTCCACTCGAAGGCACATACAGGCGTTGGAAAGTATAGATCGGCGGGGGGTCTCATGAATCAGGTTAATAGAACGAAAAGATGGACGTGAAGCAGCTCGCTTGATCAAGGATTAGAGAAAGCAGAGAGGATTTGTGACCCCCATTAAAACCCCGCCAACTTGCAGAAAGACCGCAACCGATATGTTTGGCGTTCTAAGTATAATGAACTGAAGAGGGGGGGGAGGGCTTTTTGGGCTCCCCTGGTATCCGCTCCCACCGACCGGGTCAGACGCACCGCGCTACTGTATATGCACTATGCACAATAGAAAACAAAACCAGGAAACAGTAGAGTCTCAACAGTCCTTTGTAAATAGACCAACCAGCGTATAAAAAAACAAATTAAAAAAAAAACAACGATGCAAGATGGAACACTTTTGTCCGCAACGCCGATGTGGACGTTGATTCGAGACGTGAAAATGTGGCCAATTATGATCAATGACAGTTGGGAGTTGGTTGACGGAGAGACTCCAGAGGTTGGGGGATACTTCACCTTTAATGGCTTCGACTGGTCAAGTTGACTATCGAATGTCATATGGGTACTTGAAGTTCTTAACTGAAACCTGCTGAAAAGCTAATGTTTGGAACTGCAGCCAATGTGCGGGGTCCATGTAGATCTCGCAGAAATGATCATATTGCTAGTATTAGCCACGCTTTGACCGAACTCATCGTTCTGCTGAAATATCTTTCCAGAAAACTTTCTTGTTCAGATGCGAATCGGCAAATTTTCTTGAGGTGGTGCAGAGGAATGGTGGCACGGCATTCTCGCATATGCTTCTCAGACCTAGGCTCTACGCCAGAATGCAGACTACGGCTGACGTACGCACTGCTCAGATCCCCGTACGATCCGCTTAAAGATAACTCCGGGACCTGTCACTGTGATTGTGCTGGTTGTTTCAATAGTTGTTTGCAACTTGATATGTAATCGTTGAAGTTGGTCGTTGAACAAAACAATAAAGTTGATAGCTGTCAAGTGTCACAATCCCCGCCTCTCCACGATTTAGCCTAGATATTGCGCGATGGATAACGGCATAAAACGTTTGAACGGGAGGCACAATACGCCATCATTAAGTTCCACCGAACTATTTGAAGGTAAAGGATCGGTGGTGGCTGGTCTGCAAGCCTATTGGTTTTTCAGCCCAGTCGTCGGTGCTGTCACACCCTATCATCCAAGTTGAGGCTCGGCTCGACTACATTGATGACGCCACTGAGAAGGGGCTAGAGTCTTAAGCTAACTGTTGGTCCAGAGACCGCAATCTGATTGTTATTGCTTTCGTTGTGACAGTTGTGCTTCTTTATAACCGTGATTGGAGAGCCGCCAAGCGATTATAGTCATTTCTGTCATGTTCATGAGGCTTATTCTATTATCTGCAAGTGCCTGTTCAGGTCTCGAAGCAGCTCAAATCTCAGT
Source organism: Chalara sp. BL73 (assembly GCA_918026815.1). Lineage (NCBI taxonomy): Eukaryota > Fungi > Ascomycota > Leotiomycetes > Helotiales > Chalara > Chalara sp. BL73. Next base: position 6,544 of record CAKJVC010000085.1, on the reverse strand, counting down.
TGGTCCTCGGAGCATTCTCCGACTTTCTTATAGACTTGGTGATTGGGCCTCTAAACGCGGCTCAAGCGTTTACCAAGATCTGCAGCTTTGGTCGAGACGGACGCATAACCTTAGACCCCCGTGTTTTGGGGTTGAGAACTCCCTGAGATGATCATGTAGTCTAGTGTTACCCTTGGAATATGATCTCATATTGATTTCAATTTGTATGAACCAGACGTGGGGGCCTTCGAGAAACCGGCCCGAGAGAGCATTCCAAGATAAAGGCGAGCTTCATTTCTTCGAGGCCTATTGTGCTGTCAATGATGCATTATTGATTGGAATGTGAGATAGTCGGGACTTTATGCAAGATCTCGAGATCTGCGAAGCGCTGTTCCTGGTTTCTAGCTTCTCTTTCAGCCTCCGCAAAAGCCTCCTTTTTCTTGCAGTCGTTTGAGATACAGGCTAGTACTGTTCTTTCGATCGGTCCTTTTGTACCCGCTCTGAGATCCAATAGACTATCATGATCCAGTTTTCGAAGCGTTCATGCACGTAAGAGACGAAAAGTCTGAGACCTTCGACGCCAATGGCTAACTCTAATTTGTCTTGCCACATCCCAAAGACACCTCTCATGTTTACTCTTAGCGACCCCACAATTCATATTGTTGATCCAGAGTCTTGCCATCTATTGCTATGCATATTGGTGGGTTATCCATACTGGGCTATTATGTTCTGTTAAGAGGAACCTACTTCCTGCTCAGGGGGGAAGTCCAATGATCTTCTGCAAGGTCCACGACACACCAACCAATAGTTACACCCAACCTAACAAGTCCTTGCTCTCAAGGTACCAACAAGTCTGAAGCTGCCCTTTGTTACCACAGGTATGGCTTCGAGGAGGTACAATCTTAAGATAACTAACCTGAGGGCGATAGAGACCAACTCATTACGATCGTTCTGCATTCCTTCTTTGGCGTTGCTTGTTTGGGACTCTTCCCGTTATCGATAGTTACACACTTGGTAAGACGAAGAAACCGTTTCTCCTGGATCAAGACCAGTTTCCAAGGTGGTGGTCGGAACCATTACTCAAGTGTTAAATGGTAGAAGGCGTCCTTTTACGATCCTTCAACTTTGACAGAGTTCGTCCGCTCATTCTTCGTGACCACAGTTCTTTCCATAGACAAAGTATACATATCTCAAATATCGATAGCATCCTAGGCCATTCCATTTCCTAGAAGCAACGACTTTCCGCACCCACAAGATCAGGAATCTCAAGCCCATCTCAAAATGTTTGCCGACCGCCACGGAAGCTATGCCTCTAGCCAAAGCTCTACAGCAGAGTCGATTAATTCTTCTTTCTCATCGGCCTCTTGGGACACGTCATTTGCAGGCTCCTCCAGAAGAGAGTCATTCGACTCCGAATTTGATGCTGTAAAGGTCGAAGATGCATACAACAGTGCCGGCATGTACAACGCAATGCCAATGGCACCAGAGACCATGAACGGGTTTACAGAAAACGGAATGCTTCTCCCACTCGACACGAGCAAGATCATGGAAAATCAGACCATGTTAGGGTACTCGCAATTTCCAGGATATTCTGGGCCAATGTTTGATTCTTTTGGAAATCATCATGGCCTCACAATGAACACAAATATGGAGTCTATTTCTCCAGCGCCTGGCCTGGGAATATCACCGAGTTTTGTCAATCCTACTCAAACCACGTTCCTCAACACTTATGAGTTGAACTCGCCGCTGCGAAATGTAGACTTCGATAACAGTCCGGTATCAGAATGTGCCACGGATTTTTCCTTCAGTGACTCGCCTGAAGACAGAAAATATTGTACACCATCCTATGCTAATCCTATTGGAGACTGTAGCAGTGCAGGATCTGGTTCGGCGACCCCTTCCAGGTCATCATCCCTTCGCCATTCGGTATCCGTACCTCTGCAGCCTGCAGGCATGCATACACTACAGGATTATACACGGCAGTTACATGCCATCCAGCTCCAGAATGGGGGTCGCCGACACCGGGTACACGTCAAGAGAGAACCAGAATCACTTCTTGGCAATCAGATCAAACTTCAGAGGAAAGCGAAGAAGGAGTGCCCTTGGGATGGATGCAACAAGAGATTCCAGAGGCAAGAACATCTTAAGCGCCATGAAAGGACGCACTCGGGAACTGACTACTATCCATGCCCATTTTGCGAGAAGATCTTTGGCAGGTCGGACAATAAGAAGTCGCACGTCAAGCTTCACACGAAGCAAGAGAAGAAATCGTCTCGCACCAAATACCACCCCGATGCCCAGGCATACTACGACAGCATGAATCGGAAAACCACCAGCAAGTCTGGTTCTTCCACCAAGTCCGGAGTCCGAGAGCCCATCATCGACAAAGACAGTGAGAACCCGAATGTGAGAAATTTTAGCCAGAGTGAAGTACAAATAGAGTCTTCATGGGGTGTCTTCTCATCGATGCAGCTGGACGTATTTGCTTCTTCACCTCTTTCTAATGCCTATTTTTCTCGAGGTGGGTAAGGGCATCATGATGGGCTGTTGTGATAGACGGATGTATCAACGGCGATTCTAGTACATTTCCAGTGGTTTGCGCTAAAGCCCAGCCGGACTTACCAATTTGGAGATGCCATTGTTCAACTCCTGTATCAACATGTACGATGGAAGAAGGTTTACAGATGTGGTGTTAAATGTATCTTTGCCTGGCGATATCCAATTTTGGGTATTGAGTTTGCATGTCAGATCGTGGCGCACTGGTTGTTGTTCTGCGAGTCAGCATTCATGAAAGACATGTTTAAGAACGGCTATAGTAGCATTTTAGTGAGTTCTAGAGAATGGCGATATATAAAAATTTGGGTGGATCTTGGGGTTAAAGGGTACAACGTTTGTAGGGTATGTCTGATTGGTGGTGCGCATCTGTAATTCCAGCATACCATATTTTGCTGAAGAGCTAGGTAGTTATTGCTCCATAGGAGTCGAATCAGAGGCATAATTCTCTGATCAAATCAAACAGACACTTGCCTCCTGTGCCATAAGCAACTGTGATCCACTGCATGTTGGGGCCAAATGCCTCAGCATGATTTGTGAAATTATTCAGATATTTCCTTCTTTTAGACATAACTTGTCAAGAAGTACAAAGTCTTCAGGTTCGAAGCCCAGCTAACTGACTTACGAGGCTGGCAACCGTATAAGTCCGCTTTATATATTTGAAATCTGCGATCCCATTACCTCCTGATGCCCTGCAAACTTGGTGGTCCAGGGCTTCAACCTCCTAAGCACTGTACCTGCGGCGATTATGCAGCTGTGTGCTATCCAAGAAGGGCATGTCAATCTGTATGAGCTTGCACAAAAAATGCAGGTCTTACAAAACTTTCATCTGCATGCAGGACGCAGGAGGTAATCTGCCTAGAACCCAGCTCCTTGCGTGCAGTCCACTAAAGGTGGCTGCACAACCAGAGACAACGCACTACCGAAAATTCATAAATGAGATCTCGCTGCTCTCCGCTTCCGTTGGCAGGATTTACCAAACGCCAATTTCGGTTTGGAACACGGTGTTCTGGTCTGAGGCGGTTGCTGAGGCAATGGGAGGAAAGAAGGCTGGTTGCCTATTTCGATACGAAATCTCATCTGCCGTCAGGTCCTGTAAGTGCATTGCTTATCAGGGATGCCCCTATCTTAATTGTGCAAGATAGTATTAACGAGTAGAGTATCTGAACCTGTTTGCCCAGAACAGAAACCAAAGAGCAGACATGTGCTGTATAACAGCCGTCCCCTCACAAATTTAAGTGTCATTAACCTTTAAGCCGCCCACTTCTACAATGATGTTTTCTGCGACTTGATATTATTCACGCCATCGGCCCGTAGGCTATAATTTCGAGCATTTCAAGTCATCATTCGGCCCTCGTTGCATCCACAATCGTACACATATGCCAGAACTAATTAGAACAGATACATTAATCCCTTGTTAGAGCAGAGAGGGCATAAGTGGTTAAATTTAGGTGGATTAGGCAGTTTCAGCCATGGGAATAATGTTGATGCTTCGCTTAGACAATCAAGGATCATTTTATACTCGCCAAATCCCAGAAACATATCCGCGAAGCAGCTATCACGGCCGCTCAGGCAATGGATACCGACGAATGCACAGCCATAATGAAGATGATGAGGATGGAACATATTTGAATCCTGGTCAAGAGACTCGAACGTACCATCGGAGTCAAGGCCAACCTATGGTGATGACGATCCGCCCAAGCTTGCCATAGAGAGAGCTAAGTATTCTATCCTAAGTAGGGCGGATGGCGATCTTCTGCTAATCATATGAGACTCGATTCTCGAAACTTGAGACTTCCTCCGACCGTCAATTTCGCCGTTAGAGCGATGCGTTGCAAAGATACGGTAGTTGCAGGTTTATATCGAGATTCATAACAAACAGGCGCAATAGAATATTGTGTCAGAAAGGTCCGCGGTTATCGACGCATATTCCTGCGGCTCTTCATGAGCCTCAAAGTAATTCTACAGGTCGGTACCATACTTGTCGGAGCCGATCTCAACACAAGTTTGTGATATTTCAAAGGTACGTATTCCTCCATTGCGTCGTCTCAATTTTGAGAACTTCACGCATGGAAGCTGGATTCTGCAACAGCATCAGGGCTTGATCTTTACACAGCCAATCTGTACCGAAAAGAAATTCTTGCGTCGAGATCTCCTCCACGGCTCCTCTGCGGTTCCGAAGACTGTCTGTCCTCGTGCTGCTCACAAAAACTTTTGCACGTTCTTCCGCCGACATATATTCTTAGGGTTTGTTAACTATCAATGCCTGGTTCTATCTTCTACACTCAGACAGATTTTTTCTGGCTTTAGATGGAACCCTGTGCTTGCGGCTTTAATTGCGTCCGCAATTCTGGACCGAGAAACAAAAACACTCAGCCGACAGATGATTTCACGAGATGCAATTTACCAGAGCAGGAGAATGGTGCATAGCCAGCGAGCTTATCTGCGATTCAGTGGGTGTGATATTTCCATGGAATTTGAAGTCCTCTTTGTAATGGAAACGATTCGGCCACCGTGGAGGAGATGCACTTACTTGGAGGTACATGGTCTCTACAGAATGTTGCAGACATGGTTTTCCCATCTGGCAATGATTTGCGTTCGAAATAAAATGTGACGAAAAAGATTGCGAGCGAGTCGGCCCAGACCACATACAATAGAGGCTCTAGGAAAAGACGCCTGTGCAGATTTTGAAGAAAGTATTTCTTGTTGAAGATATTTGCAACATCGAGAAGAGAAACATCGGCTGGAGGTCAAATTAGTGGGAACGCAGGACGGGGGTTGAGGTGGTTGGATGCGGTAGAGCTTGATGTTGTTGTGTCTGGATTAATGCAAGAGCGGAAGTCTTCTTTCAGAGCCAACCATACTTTGGAACCTGGAAAGAGCTCGTATCACAACTTGGAGCGAGGAGCATCATAGATGAACAAAGGATCTTCCCAGTTTTTCACTCTCCAAAACCGATTTTTCTTTACTGATAGCGGTATTAAAGTTGGCCGCATTATGACCGCCATATATGTTCATTGGTATGCCCCGTGGTAGCATCCTGAATGGAATCGTTGGCGCCGTTGGTTGATGCTCTTTTGAGTATCTGTTGTCCTGTGGTCAGTCAACAAACTGCTTTATCCATCGACTATGGACCAACTTACGGCTCTACCATTATCAGATGTCGTTTTGATACAATGCAAAGGCCCAGACCTTAGTCTTTCACCAATCTGTGGTTGGTTGCCTGGTTCTAGTAAGCAAGACTGTGTGACATGACGACAGCTAAGCCACAGTTATTAATAAGGTTATTTTAAGGTTACAGCCACAACCCCACCCATGCTTTCATATCTACGTTGATGGCATCCTCGATGTTGGTATTCTTGCTCACAATCGCATGCGTGGGCCTGTCCTCTGAGTCTTTCCCCAAAATCTGTGGTGTTCAACATGACTAATACTACGCATTATTTGTTGGGTAACTGATTGTCAAGAAAATTCCAATCTTTCCGGCAAACCTGGCCTCGTGGAAGTTATGCCCGTAGCTGGCACTAGCAGGTCAACCTACTGAGTAGCTTAATCAGGAGAGCGTATATCATGAAGGGATATATCAGGACACATCTGTAAAGTAAGTAGCACAATATTCTAGTCGCCGGTTCCTTAAGGTTATGGTAGATTGTGGGAGACGGGTTAGATGGAGAAGCAATAAGAGAAGTCATATCTTGCGATTTCGTTCGTGTTTATTCTGCAATCCTCGTACCTCAGTACTAAAATTTTGTAGGTGTTCTCTCAAATGGGAGACTTTGAGGCGGTTGCGGTCTCTAACACCGATTCAAATCTTTTGCTGCCTTTGACTCATAGACAACGTGTTCTAGATTGTCCCTTGTTCTTGAGCTGCTTGAAAATCTTCAGACCTCGATTCAGGTAAGCAGAAAGAAGGCTTGAGGTTACCCAACTATAGGCTGTATTCTTTTTCAATCCGAGATCTCTCCCAGTTAAGGATATAGCTCTGATGCTCCATTAATGCTCAGCTCGATGC
>CAKJVC010000084.1:0-13046 GCA_918026815.1 Chalara sp. BL73 | reverse complement strand
AATCGGAAGCCGAGAATTAACCTCGACATTCCTTCGACAAACAGAAGCATCATGCACGGGCCTACCGTGCATGTGGAAAGTTAGATGGTAACACAGTAGAGCATTAGGTTTAGAGAGGCATCGAACACTCCCACTTCGTCCTGCATCTGGACGTCTGTTTTGTTTCTACGTGCGGTAATGAAACATCCCTATCTATCGGATGTTATGATTCTTGGTTGTTGTTGCGCAATATAGTCGTGAGTGATTGATGGACAAAATCGCTCAGGAAGCCTTTAGGTATTCGCTCGGAAGTATTCTGCCACTCTTGTCTGCCTTTGCCAACACAGAAAGCTTGCATATTGTTTGATTATCCAGTAACGCGAATAGGAATCTGGTAGCGATCGTCGCTGTGGAAGGCTGCAATCTCATATCACGAGAGAAAATAGTTGAGACATGCCACATGTGATCAACACGATGCAGCTATCCATTCATTCGCTACCGTGCTTGCTTGAGTTGCTGAACTTGAACGTGCTATTTATTGTGCGGGAATTTTATGTATTTTTTTATCAGCTTGGTGCTGCATGGAAAGAGTTTCTGCTCAACCACCCATTCCGAGACACTGGTGCTCCTCTGCTGTCACCCGTCTCCAGATGTCGGTACCGAGAATGCATGCCTGGGTTATTGTTGTTCCTCGTTTAAAAACATGGACCTTGAGCCCTGAGGATGTCATGTCTCAAAACTTAGCCAACATGAGCCTGAAACGACAACACATAAGCTCTAAAATCAAGCGGGCTTGCTGGGTTGTCACTGACCAGTCACTTGTCATGCACCCTTCGGAACTACTGGTGAAAATGACAACCCGTGAGAACTATTGAATCCAACGAACGGGTAAATCCTACACTGCAATTCAAACGCGCATCCAATCACGATGCAGGCGCACGGCAGTATCCTTCCATGTACCTGGTTTTGTGATACCTGCAATCCCTTTTGCTTCTTGCTGGGTCTTTCCTCCATCCTCCCTTGCGGTCGACGTGGGATGCTGACGTTGAGATTCAAGATACAGGGACTCGTAGATTAACGAGGGCAGGCCCTGTGTACCAGCCGTCTTGGTAGTGAGATGCAGCGTGGTGAGTGGTTCTTTGAGCTGCCTCCACCACATCAATGAGAGCATGGGTTCAAAGCTGTCAAATCGAGATGAGATCCTCTTGTCGATCAACAGGGAGCGGAAGAGCATTCCAGGTTCTCCCTCAGGGCTGCGTTCGCAAGGCTAACTCGAAAGGGTGATACCATCGTCTTCACCCCTAGGCCATTCCACGGACCATGGCTTGTCGGCCCTTGGCAAGTCAAAGTTCTATTGCATTTCTCGTCAGGAAAATGAAACATCTGTATGAGTATTTTGTAGCTGATCTTGAGTCTGTGATCTGTGACTTTAATATTTCCCTGAAAATCACGTAGTGACGCTTGATGGCCGTGATTGAAACGAAATGTCGAGTGATATGGGGCTATCGCTCCCACAGCTCCCACAGCTCCAAAGTCTTACGAACGGGAAACAGCATTCCATGCACGTACACGGCCATGCTTTACATATAGCAGTCCAAGCTTCCCGCATGTAGGACAAAATGGCCACTCCCTGTCTCTTCTATCGCCTCGAGAATGGAAGCTATATTAAATTTCGAGTACCATGCACAAGGCACCCGATTGAACATGAGCATTGGCTGTCCGCATATTGCTGTCGGGAGGCTCTTGTATGTCTGGGACTGTAGGACCGACTCCCATCCAAGGTTGTAGGGTGCTCCTAGTCGCAAGTCAGGGATCCGTTTGCATGCGATCCTCTCTCTTTTTCCAGGCCGGCGGATCCTTTCCCAGACCCAGATGTCCGTCTTTCGTCTCATGAGTCAGGGCCACCGTCAGACTGACATTAGCCGCAGGCATGACAGCGGCAGATCCCAACGGTTTTGGAAACGTCATCATAACAGCAAGAACTGATGACAAGCTATGACCTACGAACCTGAAGCGCATTGCATTGTTGATCGTGTGTGCAAATTCTCGAGCTCTGAATAAAGAAGTTTGTGTATGCAGACGGGAATATGGCTGATCTCCAATACGACCCACCACTTGGTCAATTACCAGCATACTGCCAACATTGGTGGAACATGGGGATCATATCCTCTTTGCGGAAATCCCAAGTACTCCAGAGTGACATCTGACACAAACATGGGGTATGGTTAGATGCATATATGCATGCAGGTTTAACGAGGCCGGGTATCTAGGCTTCTTCAGCAGCAATATCCATAAACCCCATTTCCCGCTTCACAAGGAATCCCTAAATGAGTGTACCCTGAAGACTCGAGTTTGTACTACACACTATAAGAGATGTCAATGTACAACGAAGATCTATTGGCTTAGCATATGATGCGGTGTAAATGTCATATGGGAGGCAAAGTGTTTGTTGAGGCAAGGCCGCAGGGAATGACATCCTGATACTAAAACGTCCCAACGACTGTGCATTAGCCGTACTCAAGCCACAAGCCTCATTTATATTGACGAAATTGTCGGTCCAATGGCTCTCAGAGGCAAAAAGCTCGAATGAGAGGCTTGCAAACCATGTCATGTCTGTATATTTATCAAGAATTTGGTTGAAGTTTCTGGCGTTCTAGGGTGGGTAACGAACAGCCGTGTTTCCAACTTGCAAATGGAATGTCATACATGGATAAGTTGATGAAAGCTCTTACCTGGCTCAATGTCTCAAGAATTTGTCTTCCTTGTCTCGATTTCGCGAGATCTTTTGTGCTACATTCTCCCTCCAAAAGGCAATATATATGCATCAATTCTCTGCCAAGCAAGCGTATTCCGCCATTCGGAATCTTCCTCATGCATGAGAGAGGGTTGTGAGAAGGCCGGACTCAAACATAGTTGAAGGAGATGAGTGATTGCTCCCTGAAGACTAGAGCCATGAACCCCCACGCTCGAACAGTAAGTGACATCGGCCCAAACGGTTAGAAGCTATTGAAGATGGGCCATACTGACAACTACTTGGAATATTGCTCTGGAAACTTATCCAAGAATTCGAAATCCACCTAGACTTAAGCTACATACATGGTCGTTGGCACTTTCTACTATAGGAAATACCGACCAGAATATGCCACTCGACATACAGCACCCAGCGAAGTTATCCTTCTAGTTATCTAGGACGCCACAAACTCAGTCAAGCCATCACTATCTCGTCTTGCCATATCTTCCTTTTCGGCTACCTCTTCTCGTAATTCTCATCTTGAGTGGTGTCTAAGCAGTAGAGACGCAACATTCCGGTGTAAGTCTGGAAGTCCGGAAACATGGTCGAACTCGCTGTCGGGGAGCGAGACCTGGCTCATTCAGACTGTGCTCAAATGTCTATTCACTTTTGACATGCCCAAATATGAAGGATATTGACAATAACGCACCACTTCCAAATGCAATTTCATTCCAATCCCTTTCCTAAATCTCCGCTACCACCAAATGTCAAGCACCTCGTTGAGGCCACCCTCCTCAGATGTGGCTGCAATAAAGATCAAACCTTACCACCAATAGCTATGTATGATATAAGATCATCCGAAATCCTTCACAAGGCCGTGCTGTACTCACAGCAGCCATCGCCGCGAGTACGGCAAAGATAATTACATGGTCCATAACAACTCCATAGTCTTTAGTCCTCTAGATAATATACTTACCCCTCTGTCCTGACCACAAACAGAGATCACAGAAAGCAAGAGCCAAATGGAAAGCAAAAGGAAGAGCTAGAGCTATCTGCATAACCATAGATAGCTTCGTATGAAAACCTTCGTCCGATGCGAAGCGCTTATTAATACTTCAAGCGGATATCATGAACGTGATGTGCCTTCACCTCCTTTCCCAATATATTTCGTACCAGTGACTCACATCGCAACAAACAGAGTGAATCCGTTGTCACTATCACGCTCGACGAACAGACAGACACTCTCGACTCTTGATAGTATTCAATTCCTGAATAATTGGAAATTACATCCCTACCAGCCCAGCCCCAAACACCAGCTTTATACAAAGTTACACTCAATCAGACCGCTTGCGTCAAACGATGATTTAAAAAGACTCTTCCATCTGGCAATGGCGATGGAGAGATGCTCCTAATACTGTGACGCCGTGAGATGATCTGCCGTACAATTCAAAAATAAACTCCTCGCTGCCTGTGCCACCATGAATCGCTGAATCACTGAATCACTGAATCGCTAGTGAACCTTCGTTGATTTTTTGCTGTGCCAATATGTGTATTATGGACCTAAGATATTAATTTAGGGTCTTACAGAAGGATAGAGAGATAAATATACCTTTGTCGCAAATGTTAAGCTCGTTATCGTTTCCTGCAGGTGCGCTTCTAGTGGGCTGGCCATCACGAACATGAGCGTCTTTGAGTTGCCTCCCAACGAGTATTGTAGTAGATAGGTCAACTAAGTCAATGTTAGATCCCTATATCAAACTAATTGAGTGAGAACATACCTTGGAATTACGGTATGGAATATGACCACCCTCTTTGTTCTGACCTAGAGCTCCAATGACATCTCCCAAGCAGCTCAAACTCTTGTTGATATTCTGCGTCTCCTTCATTCGTTCTCCTTCAGCCCCAGATGATTTAAGTCGCTCCGAACCAGCCAGATCAACCAAATTGAGGGTTCCTTCAGAGGTTTCATTCGTGACACTATTGCGTCCAACCAGCTTGAGAATGAACACGGAATGAGATCGTGATGATCGTTCGTTTGATTTGGTTGCGGCAACACTTCTGTTCGCGTCTGCCTGCTTTAGTATTGATTCAACGGCATTCGCGGAGTCTAGAGTAACAGTCTTCAATCCCGTCACAGTTGTCTGCTTCTTCTGTTCGTCATGACGAATTTCATGTTTCTTCTTGTCAAAGTCTTTCGAGCTACCGAGAAGGTCATGGATTTCTTCGTTATACACCTCCACAAAACTACCTTCCATTGTGTAAGTCCAGCCCTTGTCTTGTAGGCTGGTTGCAGTCTCGTATATCTGGTGTGTTGCCCTCGGGATCATTCCATCTGCCGAAGACATAGTATGTGTTTTTCCGGCACCGGTCTGGCCATAACAGAAGATGCAAACGTTATAGCCATCTAGAGCACTTTGGACAAGCTGTGATATTTCTTCGAAGACTTCTTGGTTCGTCGCTTCAGGTCCAAATACACGATCAAAGGTGAAAGGATTGGACTGTCTCGTGACAGTACCCAGGCTGCTCTTTTGTTCCTTTCCAAGAACGACAAGCTCTTTGGACTCCTTGTCAACATCGGGGTATGTGAGTTTTGCAGCCTCTCCCTCCACGTTTCCAAATATTGGCCGAACTCTGCACATCACTCTGATGTTTCCCTTGAGTTCCTGGACTTGGTTGAACAGAATCCTGCGAAGAGTTTCTTCCTTAATAAGCTTCTGTTTTGATGTCTCGGCTGACCGGACTGCTTCTTGTAATCTAGCCTCCATCTCTGCATAGCTGTCTGACTGGGCTTTGCTCCCAGATTCAAGAAAAAGTATCTTGGCACGAAGACTAGAGAGTTCGTTCTCCAGCGATTGTATGGTAGACGCATTCTGGGTTCCCGTCTTCTGAAGAGTTTCCCTCAATTCCGACAAGCTTGCTTGTGCATTGACTTTCAGTGTTTGCTCGCGATCAACTTCTCCCCGAAGACTCTCCAATTCCCTCGCATGCCCTGAATTTCGAAATCCTTCTTTTGAAGTGCCATACCTAAGTTCTGGTTCTCAGATGCAACACGAGCCTCTAATTCTTGAACTTCACGGAGTCGTCGACTTCTTTCTTCATCAAGCTTGCTTTCATAACGGCGCTCTACATCTTTCAATCTGTCTTCTAGCTCGCCATTATTTCGCCGCTCAAGTTCTCGCACCTCATCACGGTGAAGCCTATGCACTCGATCCGTCTCATCGGCATATTCTCGGCGTAGTTGCGAGATTTCATTTTGATATTCTCTTCTCGCATCATCCATTTCTATCCGGTGAGCCCTTAGCTGATCATCAAGTGAGGTCGTTGCAGTAAGTAGCCTTTCCTCAATTGCCCTAGATTTCTGTCTCATTAGTTCCAAGTTCCCTTGAAGATCTTGGTTTGACATTTTTAGTTGTGACTCAATAGCCTCAAGCTGTGCAACTGGTTATCGAGTTAGCATGCTTCGTCGTGAGTGCTATAACAAAGCCTACTCTTCAATTTATAGATTCCAACTGCCTCCTCAAGACCAGCACGTTCTTGACCACTGCTGTTGACTTTCTGTTGGAGATCGGCAAACATTGCCTCAACATTTCCGAGACGGCTGTCTACGTCCCAAGCTGTAAAAGAAGTAACGTTAGAATCTTTTGATAAAAATTGATTTTTTTTGGAAGGAGATTTCGGAGTCTTGCAAGGAGTTACCAGAGCAGCATTGGCTACATCGAGTTTCATCTTTGACTTGCGCAGAACCGGAATGGATGAGGCTGGCGTTTTTGGAGCTACTAAGTTATCTCCAATTTCCTCGTACGGTACAACAGTATTCTTGCAGCTGTTTATACTCAAATTGCGCAAGCTAGTACTGGCGGACGCTTCATAGGAGAACGATGGAGTGGAAGGGGGTTTCATTGCTTCGGAGCTTGCTTGATTTGCTCTTGTCTGATCGGGAGATACTTCCTCACGCAGCTTCAGCTTACTCATGGCTGAGCTAGGAGATAATTCCCAGGTATTACCCATCCCCGCTTGGGATATTGATCGAGCACCTCGCAACTTTCTGTTTGGAAGGGTCACAGGAGGATAAGTGACAGCAGGTAAAGGTATCCTACCCATTCTTCTCCCCGATACGGGCTCATCTTCCTCATTGTGCATATCCATTGACGTTTTAGGCCGAGATTTATTTATAGTCCGAGAAGTTGTAGACTGGCTGAAGGTTTGTGGCCGATGGCCATAGGCAGAAGTAGGTCGTCCTCCAGGACCAACACTACTAGAGAAACTGCCATGGGACGTGTTTCTAGATGAGACTGAAGGAGTTCGTGATGGTCGCGTCGACGTTGAGGAAGAAAATGATGTGTTTCGAGATACAGATGAGCCAATATTCTGAAAACATGTCAGCATAAATCGAGCCATGACAATTATTACAAAAGGTTCGGATGGCCTGATCCTAGACGATTGCATTCCGTAGAAGATTAAGTGGGTAGGCTCAGATAAATGCAGCTTTGGCCACAGAATGCATTGACTTGATGGATATCTGCAACCCATACAGTCCAACATGATTACCATGAAGCACGAAATGCCGGGGACGACCATCTCGGTTCTGTTACCATGCCGGAGGGAACACAAGAAGCCACTAGCCGTAGAGAGCTGGACAGACACCATCAATATGCTTCGCCGAAGGTCCTGGAGTTATGGAAGCCTATGCGATCCTTTCCAGGTTTGTTGGCGATTCAAGATGAGGATCAGATGAACTGCGTAAAGCACTTCCAAGTCAATCGCCACTCACATGAATCATTGCGAGTCGTCTGAGCACCATTTTGCGGTAGTCCAAACTCTCCCGCTCCCGTTTGTTCTGAAGGATATTCCAAGGCATGTAGGCAGTAGAAAGCGGCGATAACAGGCGTGCCGTTGAATGCGCCGTGTCGTGGAATGCGGCCGTGGGTATGAATGGGAATAAATATCGAGACTTACACTTGCGTTGAGCAGAGTTGTGCCCTTCATGACCGGCCGCGACGTTTGGGCAGGAGGAACGATCATGGACCTAGGCTCTCCCGCCCTTTCCGCCAGCGTTTTTCGTTTTGGTTCGGGTTCATTGTCTATTGGGAAACTCAGTACTGGCGCTCCTAGATAATTCCACTCAACATACATGGCGCGCTTAATTTATGCTTCACTGAAGTTGGAGGCTGCATTTTGGAGGGAGGTTTCGAGCGCGCGTTTCCTTGGGATTCGGTGATTTCTGAGAGGCCGCCCTTTCCAGGCGATGGAATTCGACTTGGAGGGCGCAATTGAGAAGGACGCGCATACTACAACACAAAGCAGTCAGCTCTAGAACGTATCCATGGCATAGTGGGTGTTGGAGTTGCATCATGTACCTGGTTCTCTTCTGAGGAGTCCATCTTGAATCTGAGTTGCAGCGATTGCTACACGCGCAAGCAAGCTATAGCGCGCATAAATTTTTGGTTTTATAGAAGTCCAAATGTAAAAGAAGCCCGGCACTGGTCGCGAGAGTGCCGTCCAAATTGTGACGCTGCCAATAATGCGCGCGTGGATGATGGATTATCAAAGAATCTCTGTATCCGTCGCTCGTTGCTGGGTAAACAAAATCGGACCCGAGAGCGGAAAATAAACATGCTATTCGCGCGCCGTTAAATTTGATATCGGGACACCACCATGCTGCCAAGGATCACAAGCTGTTAAAGATGTTCAGGATTTTTGATACAAACGACAAACGGGTGACGGTGCGAAAGATGAAGCTCAGGCGAATATAAGGATTTCGTATACTCTGATTAGAAGCACAGGATCATCAGACTGCTAGAATTTGCAGCCGTCTCAGCTCCTAGACGAGACATGCCACGATAGGTTCGCTCTTCGTCAAGCTTCCGCCACTATCGTCAACGTCAGATGCCCAAAATTACCCTTAAAGCCAAACAGTGACAACCATGGAGAAGTATTCACAATTCCGTGACCGTGGTCTGTACTCAGATCCAAATCTCGACACGTGCATCTCAAGCTAACTCAGCATGTAGGCTCTGGAATAGCTCCATTTTTTCCAATCTCTCCGGAGCCTGCGGGAATCTACCTACACCTCTACGTCTTCCTGTTCTTCTTCAAATTACCGTTCTTTTTCACAGTATCTGCGGGCTATGTATTATTCCTGCAATGGCTACCTCTCGGGTCGCTGCTCAAGAAGGCTATACTATGGATGATGCTTGGGATACCAGGCATATGGTGGATTGATCTACAAATTGATGGAGTGAAGAAAGGTTCGCTGGCCAAGAAACATGAAGGCAAAGTGCCTATACCATCGACCATTATAGCATCCTCATTTACATCCCCTATCGACTCTCTATATCTGGCAGCGATATTCGATCCCATCTTCACAATATCGTATCCACATACTCGTCAGGTTGAGCCCATATCTCTGTTCGGGGCAATACTTCGGGCTTTATCTAAGCCAAAGGAATTCCCGTCCAAAGGAGCCAAGCTGGTAGACTTGAAGTCTCTGCTCGCAGAGCATCCACAAAGAGCTATTGTGGTCTTCCCAGAATGTACGACCACAAATGGGAGAGGCATCCTGCCGTTCAGCCCGAGTCTCCTTACGACACCACCAGGGACAAAGATATTCCCAATCAGTCTGCGTTACACCTCCGCAGATATTACCACACCTATTCCAGGCCAATACTGGTCCTTTATTTGGAATCTCCTCAGCCACCCAACGCACTGCATTCGAGTTCGAATTGCCGAGGTCGTTTATAACACCTCCAGGCCAGCGGACTTGGAGAGGAAAGATCAATTTCTCAACAATATTCTCGACTCATTAGACGAAGACTCGCCTGTCTCGGGTAGCAGCGACACATTAACAAGCTTGAACGAGCAGGATTTGGCTCCCGAGGAGCGGAGGGTCCTAGATAAAGTTGGTGAGGCATTGGCCCGGCTGGGACGGGTCAAGAGAGTCGGCCTTACGCTGAAGGATAAGTCCCAGTTCATCGAGGCTTGGTCAAAGAAAAAGAGGTAGGGGGCTTCTTATGGGTTTCCAGGAGTTTGGAGATGGCATTGCATTGTTGGATGGATATTTATTCTATTTTCAATACCCAAATTTAGATGATTTCTTTAAAACACCATCTGCGAGAGGTTTTCTAGCCTCTATCTGAAGAACTCTTGATATTTGTATGGTATTTCGCTCATGGCGTTCTTTTATTCAATAGGTTACTGCCCATTCCAAGACTCAACTGAAGCGAGACGGACAAGATGTTGGGATTAAGATGGAGAGCGGTGTGAAAGTTTTTCTGAACGTCGCATGCTCATCTGTCACTCATTGGAGACTTATCAAAAGATCATGTTGTCAATATAGATCTAAGCAAAACCGCAAATGTATTCCAACCTCACGTTACACATCCCCTATTAAGCCTTTTGAGCGTTGGGAACAACCACTTGCAAGGATAGATCCACCCCGTGCCGCAAGATACCTTGAAAAATAATCACTATTCACACCAGAGCAGCGGTCAATTTCAGGGAGTGAGGCTGTAGTGACTCGGCGACCGCATTTAAACCATTCCTTATCACAAGCAGAAATATTCCATATCGTTTCCCCATCCCCTACCTGGGAGCTAAGAGTTTTTATATCGTAGCTGTTCCGATGGTTCCGGTAACTAACGTGCGATTTCGAAATTCTATTTGTTCCTACGTCTCCTTCCCCAACGCAAACAGGAGAATAGGGGATACCTGTCTCCCTAATCAGGCCGTAAATGCCTAGAAAGACTATGGTTGTCAGTACCCAGTATTAAACAACACGCTTTCCCCATGGGTCTATGATTCACTCAAAATTTTGACATACGGGTGCGGAAGGAGTTCTAGACTTAGGGCTAGAAAACCAGTGACAAATTCGGCATTGCGTAACAGGATTACCATCAGCAGCTAGTAGGACACAGGTACTCCGCCGGAGTAAAGGATGATAATTAAACAGCATGTCTGGCTTCTTGCTGAAAGCAATGTGATGATTGGACATGGTGAGAGGGTTGCTGGGAGGTTAGGCGTTGCCCAAGTTTTGCGAGAGAGAGAGAGTGCCATTTTTTCAGGCCAGGACCCTCCAATCTACCTCTAATTCCCCAAAATTTATATCTCTGATGTATGCTTTTCCTCCTAAACTTCAGGCATCCGACAACTATAGAATCCAACTTGCTTTCTGCAATAGCGTAAGGGGATGGATGCTCGCCATGGTTCCTTCCAAGCTGTCACTCTTTGGGAGGTGTTATTTAATTAATGCGCTAACAACTTGCTGTGCTCCGAGCGGTATTCCGACATTGAACTTAGCGGAAGGATAGCGAAAGACAAGAAAAAAGGGGGGCGAGGATTTAGATACACTTAACACACCTCAAGTGCCAAGAGCCCTCAGGTAACCAAAGCCATTTCCAACTCTACAAGTAGATGCAGAGCCTTACACAAGTCAGGAACTAGCTTACGATGGCTAGGACATACATTCCTGTGAACTATAGCGCTAGGGACAGGAGGTTTCGCAGCTTAGATAGTGCCATTACTACAGAGGCTTCGTTCTCCTTATCGTATCGGGTAGGAACATTGGTGAGATACAAGCCCCACTAGGGGTAAGATACCTCTGGCCGCGTCCTCGAAGTCGTAATAATAGCTTGCCATGACCCAGCAGCGGGTCTCAGAGGTAGGTTCCTAACTCTCTGGCATATCCATATGATCTGTTGTCAACCGCGCTAGACGTTGGAAATTTTAGCATCTAGTTTGGCTGACAAGCAAACTTAATTTGCTTAAAGAAATATTTAAGGTATAAGAGGTGTAATGAAAAAGGGGGCTCGCCTCTGAAAATAAGCGAGGAACATGGCTGTCGACTGTGTATTCACCAAGGTAAACAAAATTGAAAATATTTTTTAGCAAGATATTTCAAAGGAAAGTATATTTATCACAATCCCTAAGCATTCAATAACAGAATAGCATCATGGTTTGGAAGAATCCCAATTTTTCTAGACTTTTGCACAGCTTGAATCTAAGTCCCCACCCCCCTTTCGGCCACCCCTGCCTTTCGGCCACCTCGCTTAGCTCCCTCCCACCCACTTCAAAGCCTAATATCTCTACAACCCTTGAACTTCTATACAATCGCCCGTAGCCTCAGTATTTACAGACGAATCAGAGTCTCCTTCTTCAATTTCTCTATCCCCGGCTTCTATTTGGGCTACTTTAATGGCCCGGACGCTTGCAAACTTCGAATTCGGGCTTACTCTAACTTTCCGTCTTTTCTTAGGCTGGGACCCTTCTATTTTAGCTTTCAATTGTTTTATTCGAAGCTCTGCTTGGGCTAAAGCGTAGTCTTTCTCATCCCAGCCTTTGCAAGCTTCTTAAAAGCTGGCGACGAGTTGGGAGATCGGTCTTTCCTAATCGAGTAATTATATCGGCTTGTAAACGCACATCTCTAGCTTTTCTAGGGGTCTCCCATTGAATAGCTGATATATTCTTATTCCATACCAGTCCTTTTCCATAATCAAGTCCTTTGGAGCTGGTGCAAAGTTATTATTGCTATTTTCAAAAGCAAACGGCTCATTAGAGGCTTAGCTATATTAATCGGCCATAAACCGGTAGCCTTCTACCCAGCTTTAATATTCTTAAGTATCAGACTTTGTTCCCGGGCCTTCTGATAGCATAATAAAAGTTCCGCTTTCCAATTGGAGTAAAATCAGACAAAAGACTTAAGTTACCAAGCTCTTTTCGGTAAGCTGCTTTCAAAGGGAAGAAAATTGATAAATCTAAAGGCTGTAAAACGTGAGACGAGTAAGGAGGCAAAAACAGTAAGTATATATTATGCATAAAGCACGTATACATAAATTCTGTAGTCTCATGACTTCTATGGCCGTCTAGAACGAGCAGTCTAGACTTTTGAGGGTCCGGGAAAGCCGTAGAAGGTATAAATACTTTCTTAAGCTATTCCTGGGCTGTAACGTCTGTAGTCCAGCTATTTTCGGTAGCAGTAAAGTGCCAACGGCTAAACTTATCAAAGTTAGTAGGGAACTATTGTTGCTGTACTGATTTTCCTTTGTATATAACCAGTGGATCGAGCGCTCGGCCGGTGGCTGAAATACATTCAATAAATGAGGTCCAAGCTCTAGATCCGGGCTGCTTTCTCTGAATAAAACGCCGATTTTTACTCCCAACGACTAGCCCATTAACTCCTTGGCCTTCTATAATGCCAGCTTCGTCTATATTCCACCGATTTTCCGGCTTAATTGCTTTGATTTCAGGAATTTGGAATTTTGGAACCAAAGCTTTATAATTTCTGACGTAGCTCTATTGACACGTACAGAATCAATACTATACTGTCTCTTAGTCCGGAGAA